>CM053605.1:5167711-5184959 GCA_028646535.1 Procyon lotor | reverse complement strand
TGAGCCACCGACTGGTTATTTTTTCATCGAAATGGAATGTGGACATTTGTTTAGTTTCTTAACGTTTCATATTCCACTCCTGGCAGGGAAGTGGTGTATCACCAGTCCCTCCGTGAAACTGTGATTCACATGCCCATTTCCCGCCCGTGCCTCCAAGGCCTTGGCCCCTGGAAAGGGGTTGAAATTCTACCCCACCACCCAGAGCTACCTGCCACTCACTCCGACCACAGAGCCTGCCGCTTTTGTTCACAGAGAGCAATCGTTTTCTTAAAATAATCCCATAATGTACACACTATTTGATCACTAAGATGTTGGCATTTTAGTAAACTAAACACTAAGCCACGGCCGCGCCATAGCTCGTACCCGGAACTGACCCCAGGCAGGGCCTCACAGACAGCGTCACGGTGAAGGAGCCCCAAGTAAAATTCCAGGATGGCAGCTGCGCTAGCCCTTGGCCGAGCCGCAGGCTCCGGGGAAGCAGCGGGAGGAGAAGGCCGCAGCCGAGTCACGGTGGGGTCGGTTAGAGTGCCCATGAACCTGGTGTTCCAGCAGGACAAGAGTGCATTCTCTGTTTGGGATTAGACGGGACAGGAAGGTCCGAGGATGAGATGAGACCGAGGATTCCAGAATGCCGCCGCGGCTCTGCTCTTTGCTCTCTGCTCCATTGAGCTCCATCTCAGCCCAGTGTGGGCACCCTCGGGCCTCAGGAGACCCAGTCCAATCAGCCACAGCCTCCTCAAACACAGGCTTCTCTGCAGGTCCCAAGAGGCTGAGTCAGAAAGATCTGGGCAGGGGCACCTGGGTGGCTCAGTGGGTTAAAGGCTCTGCCTTCGGCTCAGGTCATGATCTCAGGGTCCTGGGATCGAGCCCCGCGGGCTCTCTGCTCAGCAGGGAGCCTGCTGCCCCCCATCTCCCTCTGCCCGCCTCTCTGCCTGCTTGTGATCTCTCTGTCAAATAAATAAAATCTTAAAAAAAAAGAAAGAAAGAAAGATCTGGGCAGAAAGGGGCTGCCCCCGGCTTTAAGTCTAGACTCCTGGCCTCTAGGCCAGCCTGTCACTTCTGACAGTGACCAGGCCTGACTGGTCACTTCTCTCAGGCTCGGTCTCCGCACCAGACAGAATAGACGGAGTAAAACGAATCTCCACGGAGCCATTGGGAGAGCTAGGACGCAGAGTACCACGGAAATCAGTGTAAGGGGGTCCCTCGGCGGGCCGGTGGGCCTGCGGCCAGAGAAGCACATGCTGAGCTGCGCATACCCCAAGTAGACAGTGCTGACAGTTCGAGAAGGTTCTGTGCTGGTCTGGGACCTGCCTCTCCGTCTCCCTTGGGGACCACCTAGAATAAGCCAAACCCCATTTTCTTGAGACAGCCCGTGCTGGGTGACACTGTCTAGTGATGGCAGATGGCATTGTCCATCTGTGTACTAAAGAGAGCTTGGGGACACAGCCTGTCCTCCCTGCCACGGCCCTGCCCAGAGGCAGGCCCCACAGGAATGTGAGTCTTCAGATCCCTTGGAATCCGACTCAGGTGAATGAAACTCACAAATGACTGGGGCATCCAGAATGACAAGAAGTTAGTTTGAAAATAGGACAGGGTACGTGTGTTTGCAGAACGGAGCTCTCTTCCTGTTGGCAAGTTTAGAGGAGCCAAAGTGCAGGTTGTTGAGTGGGCGAAGAAATCAGGGGAAGGATTGGGTAGATGAGCTCAGGGACCCTTAGTACCAGGCCTGGGGCACCCCTAGACCCTGAGGGCGGGACCCTGCTTGTTCAGGGCCCCGTCTTCTCCTTCTTACTTCCGTAGCCAGCCGGCTCTTTCCCTGGTTGGTACCTGTCAGGTGAAGGGCTGGTCTGTTTTGTTTCGATCTTTATAATTTAACCTCAAAGGACAGCGTCCTCTCTGAAGTTGGCAGAGAGGGGGAAAGAGGACCGCAGGCCCCCCCCGTCGCCCGGTTCCATACAGGGCTAACATCTTGCAAAACCATAGTATAATATCACAGGCAGAACACGAACACTGAGCATTCAGGGCCCAGAGAACTTCCCTGACCACCAGGATCCCTTTTATGGCCACACCCACTTCCCTCCCACCCCCATTTCCTCCGTCACCCCCGGCAACCACTAATCTGGTCTCCAGTTCCACAGTTTTGTCATTTCAAGAACGCCCTGTAAATGGAATCCTACAGGTTAAAACCACGAGGAATGGCTTGTTTCCCACGACACAAGTCACGGGAGATGCCTCCAGGTTTGTGTGTGTCAGGAGCTCCTGGGATGGTACCACGGTTCGTTTAATCTCTCGGTCCCTGTTTTGAGTCATTACAAGGAAAGCTGCTATCAGCACTCACGTACAGAGTCCTGTATGACGATCAGTTTCTCTTTCTCTGGGCTAGATGCCCAAGAGTGTACTTGCTGGGTCATAAGTAGGTGCAGGCTTAGCCTTTGAAGAAACTGCCGAACTGTTTCCCAGAGTGGCCGGACAGGTCTGTGTGCCCACCGGTGTCGCAGGAGTGATGGGTTTCTCCGCATCCCCATCAGCGATGGGGGTTTCTCCCATTAGCCCTTCTGACGGATGCGGAGCGACCTCGGTGGGGTTCGAATGTACATTCTCCCGAAGCGTAATGGTGCAGAACATTTGTACGTGCTTATTTGCCACCCGGAAATCCTCTGTAGTCTCTTCAGGTCAATTGCCCATTTTCTAATTGGATTGTTTGGGCTTTTTGTTGGGTTTTGAGAATATTTGTATGGTCTTTATATTTAGATACTAGTCCTTTGTCAGATATGTGGTTTCCAGGCATTTTCTCCCAGTCTCCACCTTTTTGTCCTCGTCACAGGGTCTTTCAACAGAAGATTTGAAAATTTCGGTAAAATCCAATTTATCACATTTTTCCTTTTATGGATTGTGCTTTTGGTGTCCGGTAGAAGAACTCTTTGCCTACCCATGGATCCTGAAGATTTTCTCCTATTTTTTCCAACAATTGGATACTATTAAATTTAAGTCCATGATCCATTTTGAATTAGTTTTTAGATAAGCCAGGAGAATGAGATTGAGTTCCATTTTTTTCCTGTGCATGTCCAATCGCCCCAGCACCATTTATCAAAAAAGCAGTCCTGGGGCGCCTGGGTGGCTCAGTGGGTTAAAGCCTCTGCCTTCGGCTCAGGTCATGATCTCAGGGTCCTGGGATCGAGCCCCACATAGGGCTCTCTGCTCGGCAGGGAGCCTGCTTCCCCCTCTCTCTCTGTCTGCCTCTCTGCCTACTTGTGATATCTTTCTCTCTGTCAAATAAATAAATAAAAACTTAAAAAAAAAAAAAGCAGTCCTTCCTTCATTGAATTGCTCTTGTACCTTTGTCAAAAATCAGTTGGACATATTCACATACACCTTTTTTGAGGTTCTCTATTCTGTTCTGTTGGTCTATATGTCTATTCCTCTGTTAATCCCACCTAGTCTTTAAACCTGCAGGTATGTAATAAGTCTTGAAATTGGGTATACTGATTCTTCCCACCTTACTCTTTTTAAAAATTTTCTTAGCTGTTCTAGTCCCTTTGCCCTTTCCACATAAATGTTAGGATAATCGCGGATATATCTACAGAAAAATCTTGCTGGTATTCTGATAGAAATTACATTAAATTCATATATCACTTTGAGCAGAACTGATGTCTTAACTCTGTTGAATCTTCCAATTCATGAACAAGGTATGGCTTTTCATTTATTTAGATCGTCAGTTTCTTTCATTAGTGTTTTATAGTTCTCAGCATACGAGTCTTACACATGTTTTGCTAGATCGATGCCAAGGTATTTTTTTTTTTTATTTTTGTGAACAATTATAAATGATGTTGTATTTTTCATTTCAGTGTCCTAAGTTCATCACTACTATATAGACATTGATTTTTGTATATTTATCTTGTATCCTGTGTCCTTGCTGAACTCACTTAGTTCTAGGATTTTTTGAGGGGTCGATTCCTTGGGATTTCTACATGATTTCTACATAGACAACCACGGCATCTGCAAATAGAGATAGTTCTATTTCTTCCTCTCTGTATGCTTTTATTTCCTTTTTTTTTTCCTTGCTTTATTGCTCTGCTAGAACTTCTAGCACTAGGTTGAAAAGAATGATGAAAGCAGGAATCCTTGCCTTGTTCCCAGTCTTAGGGGGAAGGCATCCAGTCTTTCATCATTAAGTGTTATATTAGCTATAGGCTCTTTATCAAGTACCCCTTTGTTCCTATTTTTGTCATAAATGTTGTTAAACTTTGTCGTTTTTTAATCCATTTATATGATCATGTGGTTTTTCTTCTTCACAAACCTCTTAATCTTATGGATTATAATGTTTAAATTTTAGGTATTAAACCAAACTTGCATCGATGGATCAAATCCCACGTGCTTATGGCATATAATTCTTTTAATCTATTGTTCTATTCTATTTGTTAAGGTTTTGTTAAGGACTTTTCCCCCTTTTAACTTGATTATTAAGGATTTTTGCATCTTTATTCATGAAGGACATTCGTCCGTATTTTTCTTTTTATAATACTGTCTTTGTCTGGTTTTGGTGACATAAAAGCTTTATAAAATGAATCAAGAAGTATTCCTTCCTGTTTTATTTTCTTGAAGACATACAGACTTGGTGTTACTTTTTCAAAAGCTTGGTGGTTTTTTTTACATCTAATTTTTATTTAAAACCAAGAACCAAGCAGTAAGGACAGCAATGTCAAGAGTAGCACACCAAGAAACCACACAGAACATTAGAATTTGGTGTATGTTTTTACAGCTACTAACTGATGTTACCAATTAAAAATTTACAAAGATAAAACTTTTTTTGCACCAACTGGTTTCAGTACAGCACTGAATGTGACTCATCTTTGGGCTTCAGTCTCTCTACACAGAGTGAATGTGCCAGTGCCATACTGAGGTCCTTCCCCCAACTTAAGCCATAGTAAAAGAAGATTTCAAAATCATTCTAGAATGGTCTAAGAAGTACAGCTGTTCTGGCTGACATTAAAAAAAAAAAAAAAAGAGGACATGTCCCGGCCAACTGTGTTTGCTTGATTGTCTCGTTATGTAGTGCATCAGTCACAGGCCACTCTAGCTTCCCCTCCATTTTGACTCTTCAGCGCTGGCACCACCATTGCCCACAGTGAGTCTCAAAGGGAGACCATGTGGGCCCGGAGATTTCTTTTCAGGGAATCTTTAAATTGCAAAGCAATTTCCTTCATAGTCATACTTTTGAGATTACTTGAATAGTCCTATGTCTCAATTTCATATTGAGAGACTCATGATAATTTGTGTTTTTATCTAAATTGCCAAGCCTATGTGTATAGTTATTCATAGTAATCCCTTTTCCTTTTGCTGTCGATGGGATCTGTAGTGATATCTTCTGCTTCGTTCCTGACATTGGCAATTTGCGTCTTCTACCTTTTTCTTTGTTGGTCTTGCTTGAGACTTAACATTTTTATTAATCTTCTCAAAGAATCAGCTTTTTGTTTGACCGATTTTTCTCTTCAGGTTTTCTGCTTTCCTTTTCATTGATATCTGCTCTTTATTATTTCCTTTCTTTTGCTTGCTTTGGGTTTATTTTGTTCTTTTTCTGTGTTCTGGAGACCTTTTACTTTTTCGTTTTAAGAAAGTCTGTAATTACTCACTGAAGCCCTTTTGTGATGACTGCGTAAAATCTATGTCAGATAATTCTAGCAACTCTGTTATCTTGATGTTGGCATCTACAATTGTCTGTTTCTGTTCAGTTTGAGAGCTCCCTGGTTCCTGGTATGATGAGTGGTTTTTATTTAAACCCAGACACTTCGGGTATTATAAGACTTTTGATCTAGATGCGCCTGGGTGGCTCAATCAGTTAAGTGTCTGCCTTCAGCTCAGGTCATGATCCCAGGGTCCTGGGATCGAGTCCCGCTTTGGCTCCCTGCTCAGCGGGGAGTCTGCTTCTTCCTCTACCTGCTGCTCCCCTGCTTGTACTATCACATTCTCTCACCTCCCCCCTCTCTCTGGCAAATAAATAGAATCTTTAAAAAAAGAAAAAAAAGGCGACGACGACTTTTGATCTAATTTACAGCTTTTGTTTTAGCTGCTTCCGACACAGCTCTGGCCGGGGGAGCAGGGGCTCCTCCTCATTACTGCTGGGTGTGAGTCCAAGTCCAGGATTTCCACTAAGCCTCCATCTACACCCATTGGTGAGGGGATGGGAGGAGACTCCTTGTCACCGCAGGGCAGGGGTGGGGGGCTAGTTCTGGATGCCTTCTAGGCCTCCTCCAGTATCTCCCCAACCAGAAGAGGTAGGAGCACCTCATTAGTGTGGCCCGCAGTGCCTCGCCTGACACCACAGGGACATGGTGGACAGTGGTGAAGGCCTTGAATCTCCACCAGGCCTCCTCGGACCCCAGCAGAGCATGGAGAGGGGGACAGCTCGGTACCGCCAAGTGGAAGGCTAGGCTCTCCAACTGGTCTCCACTCTCACCTGTGGATGGGGAACCTCATTACTGCCCAGCAGGGATGAAAGTCCCCCTTCCTCCCCGCTCATCTCTCTTATCAGCTGGGGGTGTGGGAGTGCCTGATGACAACCTAGTGAGGGTAGAAGTCCGGGCTCCCTGGGGCCCTTGCTGGTATGGCTGGGATGGGACCACGGTATTTTCTGTGGTGTCGGGTTATTTTCTAAAACTTCCATCATGCTGGGCTATCCCTTTCCCGGTCCCTTGACTAGAGAGAGTGGACTTTGAGGGGGATTTTTTTGTCTTCACCATTCACGTTGCCGGGTTGCTGGCTTCTCCGGCTCCAGGTGTGGAATCTGTAAGGAACAAAGGAAACCCAGAGAACTCGGCACCTTTCATTCCTTGAGTCCTCGGCAATCTAGCCAGTCTGCCTCCTCCTCGCCTTATCTGTCTCCATAATGCCCAGTGTTTGGGGCTATATTTAGTGGAAGGAATGGGGAAAAGTATATGTACTTCATCTTCCCAAAAGCAAAACAGCTCTTCTCTTTTTGATGAGTCTTTTTACTTACTGACCGTAAACTAGAGAAGAACAAGTTTTGTGTGGCCTGTGAGGCCTGTGTAGGAAGGCGCAATAGTTCTTGGTAGACCGACTCGGCTGTTCATGTGGTTCCTGGACCTCGTGGGGGGCACATGTGAGGACTGTGACTAGGGGAGGCTGCTGGGTGTCTTACTGAACCTTTGCACACCTGTGGTCACGGAAGCGCTCCCTAGGTGCCCAGCTCCCGAAAGAGGGGGGCTGGTGTTTTCCCTTCTGTCTTCACGGAGAGGTTGTAAGCAGAGGACAGACTGCCCCTGAAGCCCTTGGAAATGCAAACCCATCAGTTGCCGGGGTTGGGCAGAGGCCTTCTCTTTCTGTGGCGGGGGCCCACAAGGGGAACCACCTCTCCGGGAATGTGCGGCCGGGGGTCCAATGCACTCACCCCCTGTGTCCTTTGAAACAGGAAGACCATGACACTATGGAAGCTGATCTGGACAAAGACGAGCTGATCCAGCCACAGCTTGGAGAGCTCTCAGGCGAGAAGCTTCTGACCACCGAGTACTTGGGAGTAAGTACCACGTGAGGGGACGAGGGAGAAGTGGAAAGGGGAGACGGATCATTGATACTTTGAGCCCTCGCTTTGACACATAATGGTTTGGTCTGGTCTGTTAGCATCCTGTGCTGATGGGACGTTCTGTGCTCACCTGCACCGTGGTCCTAGCTACCTGGCCCAGAGCTGTTGGGGAACAGAAAGAAATTAGAATAGAACTAGAGGCCCCAGGCCAGGAGCCTTCCTAGCGTCTGAAGTGTGCCCATCGCCCATCTTTAGTAATAATCATCGGCCTGTCCAGCTTCTGAATTTGGGTGCCTCCTCTAGTAGAGGGGAAAAGCACAACAGTATTGGAAGTCGGGAGCACACACGTGAGCTTGCCCGACGAAGCGAAGGGTGGAGGGGGAGAGAGTGAGCGGCTGAGGACGGAGAGGAGGGCCAGATATCAGGAGGGGCAGTGAGAAGAGGGCCCCTGAGGAACAATCAGAGAGGCTTGAAGAAAACTGGGAGAAGGCAGTGCTCTGGGAAGCAGAAGGGAGGAGTGTTTCCGGATGGACCGAGTGGTCAGTCTGAGCATCCAGGAGGCCTGCGGGGTCACACGTCCCAGCTGGGGCCCCAATCGGAGCTCTGAGGCCCCCCCCTCCGCTGACTCATGCTCAGCTGGCTCCGGGAGCCCCGGTTCCCAGCTGCTAGCTAAGCCGGGAGGGCGTGAGTCAGGAGGGAGCTGCCGACGGGCCAGGAGAGGGTGGCGTTGTGAGGGCCCCGCGATCAGAAGGCACGCCAGCAATCAGCCGGAATGTCGGAGTGTGAGGTATCTGAAGGGAGTAGCAAGTGCAAGGGCTTGGGGGCCAGTCAGGGCCGAAGCCCCGTTACGGACGGCAGAGCACACGGGAGCCAAGGCCATTGGCATTAAAAGGAGCTCCTGGAATTTTGAAGCTGGTGGTTGGCTGGGTGTGTCGCCCGTACTCTGACCTCTCTTCAAATTAGTCAGGTTACTGTCGGAGCGAAGGCCGGGAGCCAGTCTCTCAACGATCGGCCAGCGAGGACAGTGACTTGCGAAGGGGAAGGCTGTGGGTGCAGGTGGCCTGAGCCTTGGAGGAGAGACTGGAAGCAGAAAGTGCCGCCCCCCGCCGCCCCCAGCCCGGGCCTCCGCGTCTCACCCCGGGCGCCGGTCTCCCCGCTCACCCGCCCCAGCCTTCCTCACCTTCCCAGGATCTCCCGGGCCCCGGGCTGGGCCCCATAATCTGCTGGCGGACTTGAGGGTGGGGGCTAGCCAGAGGCCCCATTGGGGAGCTTTGTAGACAAGGGTTTGGGGTTTTATCCTGCACGAGCTGGGAGACTCCCGGAGTAGGGGAGTGACTCAGTTTGACTTGTTTTAGTATATGACCTTCTGTTTTCACACTGGCTGCGGGACGGAGAATAGACAGTAGCGAGTAGGGGTGAAAGAAGGGGGATGACCCGAGGAGGCTGGGCTGAGGTGCCACCATTACCCCCGCCTTGCCTCTGGTCACGGTCAAGGCCTGTGACCTGTCACAGTCCTTAGAATGTCTCCAGGACTGAGAGGTCTAATGGACTGTGGAGGCTCTGTTCACAGCAGGTCAGGGGAGTCTAGAGGTGAGGCGGTCGGGTTCCAGGGGCCCTCACTAGGCTTTGTTTCCCTTTGGAAGGGCACTATTTTTGTCAGGAAAGGACTGGGCTCCATTAGGTAGGATGTGCATCTGCGGAAGGCAGACTCTCCTGCTTCGTGGGCAGGAGATGAGGAGAACAGAAGAGGCGAGTCCGGGGGGCCTCTTTGGAGGGTGGGGGCAACAGCCGGGGCGCACACAGCCTTGTGCTCTGGGGACGCCGTTACATAAATGCTTCCGAGGGCAGCGTGAACCGGATGGCTGAAAACACCAGACATGTGTCCTCTCACGGCTCTGGGGGCCGGGGGTCCAGAACCAAGATGTCCCCACAGCTAGGCCCCCTGCGAAGGCTCTGGGGGAGAAGCTCTCGTGCTCCCCTGGCTTCTCGGGGCCCCACAGGTCCCTCGGCTTGTGGCTGCGTCCCGCCCGAGCTCCGTCTCCGTGTCTGCAGGGCCTCTTCTCCTTCTCTCTTTCGTCCCTTGAATGGACACCTGTCCTTGGGTCTAGGATATCTGTGACACGCTCTTCATCTCAGGGTCCTTAACCTAATTACGTCTGCAAAGAGTGCTTTTCCAAATGTCACGTTCACGGATTCTCAGGGTGAGAACACGTACCTCTCTCTCTGGGGCCACCCCTCCACCCTCCGCACCAGGTCACTGGAGGATCTCACGGTAGAAGTGGTTTTAAAGTTTCATTAGAAAACTGTGTGGCGCAGTCATCACTGAGGGGCTGCGTACGCCCCCGGTGTCGCCGTCTGCGTCCGTTAGTCATGCCGGGCCACCCTTGGTCACCCAGCCTCGATGTGGACCGGACAGCCTGCCAGCCTCTGGGCGGGGATCACCAACTTCAGTGACAGGTCACTGGCTGTGCTTGCGCTCCGGAGCGGGCAGGGCTCTGAGTTCACATGGTTGCGTCGCCGTGCGCCAGCCGGGGAAGCTGCTCGGGGCAGCAGACGTTTCACGGGGGACTCTGTGCCCAAAAGTCATGACTCACGCCTCCTGTTTGGATGCCCCAGGCAGGTGGTAGCTTTGTCAAGATCGCTTGAAAGATGCGGACTTTTAGACCATTCAAAAAGTTTTTATTGAATTCGCGGCATTTGCCTAATACAAAGCAGAATGCCGAAAAATTGAAGACGTGGCTGTTGCCTCTGAGTTTAAAAAGAAGACACAGAGCTGATGAAACCACGCTGTTGGCGAGGGATGCAGATGACAGCGAGGGGTGAGGCGTGGTGCGTGGCTCAGCAGAGACCCCTCTACGGCAGAGCCAGCCCAGGGTTCCTCAAAGCCCCGGACCCTCAAGTGTGGCTCAAAGGTAGAGCCTAGGACCCGCCCCACACCTCCTTACTGTAATCCCAGGAATCAGTTCCTGTTCACACCAGTGATTTGGAAACTGCGGCTTGGGGGGCAGCGCAGCCCCCTGCTGGGCATTCCTAGCCACACCCTTCCCCGGGAGGCCACGCCCACCCACCCCCAACGCGAAGCCGGGGGGGGGGGGGGGGGGGGTGTCCTCACCCTCCCAAGTGCAAGCATAGAGCTCCTGTGCACCCCAGAGCCCGGCCTGGAAAAATGCTGCAGGCCACAGCTCAGAAAGCTGGCGACAGGAGAACTAGTCCCTCTTCCTAAGCTTGCACAAGAGTGGCAGTGGTCGCATGGGAGGTGTTGCTTACTCGTAATTCCGGGAAGAGCACCCTGCCTTGTTTCTTCCTGAGGCCGTCAGCAGATGATTGGCTAACTTCTTGCTTGGTTATTTCTGAATTTTTTTGTATCACCCATACTATGCTGAATAATCACTTAATTCTTCCTAAAAAGAATGCCCTGATATAAATGGCTTTTCACCTTGGTTAAAGGGGCATAGATATTTATCATAGCATCTCAGTTTTTTGTTTTATTTCAGAGTTTAAACTTACCATTAGTTACCTTTAACAACAGTAATGGGCGTGTCTTAAGTTAGCAGAGCCTGTGTCACGGGCCAAGCCCCGTGCTGACCGCCTCACACATCTGACTCTCAGCAAGCTACGGGGAAATTCTGTTAGCGTAGCATTTTCTAGACAGGAGAGCCGAGGCTGAGGAAGGGAAAGGAACATTCTCAAGTGGATTTGAGCCTGCTTGCGCATGCTCTTTCCCACTAAGCTGCGCCACAGTTTTGGAAGCTGTGGATTTTCCAGTGAATTTCACCCTGTATTTGAAGATTGAGAGAAGTCCAACTGAGCGGTCTCGGCTATAAGCATACACTCCGTTTGGGGGGACGCCGATTGTAAAGGCTGATCACTCGCTTTCCACACTTTCTTCCCCCTGTCAATGAAGGCCCAAATTCATGCAGTTTTCCAGAGACGGCCTGAAGGACTGATTAGCCTTATCTCCAGAGAATGTGTGTTTGGAGATGCACCCGGGAGTCTGCAGCAGCTGGAGTCTGGGCCACAGAGATGTTGCTACTTGGGCGGTGGACACTGCTGGCCGGGTGCAGGGCTGAGCCCCTTGGGGGAAGCTGGGCTCCGGGCACCGTCATCCCACTGCCCTCAGAGGGGAGCACGAGGTGCTAGCAGCAAAAACCACAACCAGAGAAGGAAGGGCCTCAGTTTGCGATTTGGGCTTCTAGATCTTTTTTTTTTCAAATGTGTCTTCGCTTTGGAGCTTTTTCCAATCACTTTCCAATCCGTTTTTCCTGCTCTGCCTAATGGTTGAAGACTCGGTGCCCTCTGCAGAGTGGGAGAGCAGTTGGGATGAAGAGTCCACATTCTCACGTGTGAAAACACAACCGAGCAAGGAGGGTGAAAAGATCCCTGACCCCCGAATATTCTAACTGCGTTTGTTTTTTTTTTCAGTTTATTTCTTATATTCCTTTTTTTTTACTTTTATTTATTCATTTTAGATTTTTTTATTTGAGAGAGAGAGCATGAGAAAAAGAGAGCACAAGTGGAGGGAGAGGCAGAGGGAGAAGCAGACTCCCCACTGAGCAGGTAGCCCGATGTGGGGCTCCTTCCCCAGACCCCGGGATCATGACCTGAGCTGAAGGCAGATGACTAACCGACTGAGCCACCCAGGCGCCCCTATTTATTTATTTTTAATTAATGTCTACACCAAACATGGGCTCAAACTCACAACCCTGAGATCAGGTGTTGCACACTCTACCTACTGAGCTCGTTAGGCACCCCACATACTTTCTCATTACAAAAGAAATGTTTATTTCCCAAAGTCAGAAGTAAGCAGCACAAAAAACCATAATAGGCACGGTTCCCTTCCGTTTATGACTACGTCGTGTCTTTCCTCTATCAACTGCAAACAGCAGGAAGTCCTGCCTTATCAGTCCCACTGATGATGCTGGGGACATCAGACCCAGGCTCTGTCCATGTCTTCCCACACTCTGCCATCAGTATGAAGGGGAGACCCAGGTTTTGTGGGACCTCCGGTTTGCAGGGCTTGGGAAGCCCCCTTTATTTATTTAATTTTTAAGATTTATTTATTTATTTATTTATTTATTTGAGAGCAAGAGAAAGATAGCAAGAGAGAGCACAAGCAGTGGGGAGGGAAAGAGAGAAAGGGAGAAGCAGGCTTCCCGCTGAGCAGGGAGCCCAACAGGGGGCTCAATCCCAGGACCCTGAGATCATGACCTGAGCCAAAGGCAGATGCTTAACCTACTGAGCCACCCAGGCGCCCCAAGTGGGGGAAGCCTTCTTTAAATAAAGGAGTACAGAGCTAGTTATGAAAGCAAACACCTACTTGAGAATGAGAATGAGAAAACAAATCACGGTGAATTCAAATTTTAAGAATTGACAGATATCACAGAAAAATAGTGTTTTTATTAATTAGCTGCTTTGCACACCTCATAGGGGCTTTTTAAATTTTTGTTTTATGCCTTTGATTGCCTCTGCATATAGGACCGTGAGTTTGTAATGTATTCTACAGAGAGAAAAGGAAATTAGCCCTTCTTGTAATGTATTCGATCACATTTAATCAAACTGGATCAAGATTAGAAAATCTTCTGGCCTCACATTGAGTTTTTGGTAAGGCTGTATACCTTTTTAGGATTGTCACTAAATTTGAGAACACCATCCTCACGTTTCTTCCACAAATAAGCTGCAAGATTTGGAGCTATTTCTAGTTTTCTTGCATGCTGATTATTCATAAATACTCTGACAACATAGCAAATTCCTAGAAGCTCTTCCTACCCCGAGACGGCTAGCGATGGTTTGGCTGTGCACCAAAGTGAGTGGGAATCTATCCCAGGAAACGCGCATTAAATGTCACCTGGACTCAGCATCCCCTTACCTAAGTCCTAAATTCTAGCATCGTGTCACCAGCATGACGGGAAGTGTGACAAGGGAAGTCAGAGTAGGAAGAAAAAGCAGAAGGGAAGTCGGAGTAGAAAAAAACAGTAGTAGTAAGTGCTTGCAATTAAAATATCCTACTTTCCCAAATATTACAAAAACATGTGACACACAAACACATTACGAGGGACCCTTCTGGGCCGTGAGGCTCCAGTTCCCTCAGCTCCACGTTAGGCCTACCTCCGCGCATCGCCCCTCATTCCCACGGGTCGCCTCTTGGTCATGAGGCGACCCATGCGGCTCCTGGCACAGACCCATGAGAAGGTCAGGAAGAGGGCCACGTCTACGCCGTCGACAGTGCTGGTCCCCAAAGCTCCAGCTGGTGACTCCACTCCATTCTTACTGGTCAGAACTGGGTCACCGGACCCTCAGCTGCAAGGGAGTCTGGGAAAGGGGGTATTTTTAAGTGGAAACGTTTCTTTGCCAACAAAATCGGAGTACTGTTGGTCAAGAGAGAATGAATATTGGGTGGGCAGCAGTGTATGCGCCAACTCCCGTATTATTTTCTATGTGGGTGGATGGATGGGTGGTCAGAGGATGGATGGATTGATAGCTGATAGAGTTATCTGTCAGCTATATTTTCTTACAAAAATTCATACTGTTTTATTAACATGTCACAGTTTCTTTACGTGATTCACCAGTCCTTAAAAACTAGTCAACGGGAAATAACATTTTGTACCTGAATTGACATGTGTTGACCATCTTCTGCTACTGAATAAATTACATTCCGCTAAATCATCTGCTGCATTTTTTTAGTAGCCGAACATTCTTTCAAACAAAAGCCCCATCCGCCACACAGATGAACGCTGAGTCCCTCTGGACGAGTAAGGTGGCCGCCAGGAACCTCTTCTCTCCTCTCTCTCGACAGCCCCTGAGGCATTTCTGTGGAAACTCGGTAGACACAGCAGGTTGTTGGGCTAGATATCCTTTCAGATCTTTCCAGCCAAAAAGGCTACTTTGAAACTGGGGGGCCCAGAGAGGGGCCTGAGACCTCGGGGGCTCCGGGGCTCACCCTGAAGACACAGCAGGTCCTAAGGTGAGCGGGAGGCAGGCCCGCTGGGGCTCGGCTGCTCTGAGACGCTGGGTGTGCCCCGCTCGGTGCTGGGACCCGCGCACTTACCCTCCGCACGGAGAGCCTTCCCTCAGGCCGCTGAGGAACCAGACATTGAGGCCCGCAGGCCAGACTCGATTTCTTCATCCCCTGGAGAGGACGCATACCACCCACCTTGAGTTATTTCCCAGGCCTCTGAGATTTTAAGAAGATGGCATGGCAGGGGCGCCTGGCTGTCTCCGTCCTAGAGCACGCGACTCTTGATCTCGGGGTTGTGAGTTCAAGCCCCACGTTGATTGTAGAGATTACTTAAAATCTTAAAAAAAAAAAAAAAAAAAAAGGAAATGGTATGGCCGACCGGGTTTTACGAAGGCTGAAAGACTCACGAGTAAGCACGGAGTGGAGGACGAGGACGCAAGAAGCCATATATTCACCGTCTCCCCTTTTCCAGGATCTTAGGACCCCACCTTCTGAGCCTTCTCTGGGAAGACTCGGGTGTTCTGTCTGGCCTCGTGGAGGGAGGAAGAGAAGCAGGGCCATTCTGGGGGTGCGTGTGAGGAGGGGACGGAGGGGGCCCGTCAATGTGAGCCTCGGAGCGTGACTGGAGGGCAGTGTGAGTAAGAGCAGCCACGGTGTGGCGGGACTTCGGCGAAAACAGCCTTCTGTGGCCGTTCACACGGTTCACACGAGAGCTGCAAAGGGAGGCAATTGCACTTTAGTTCTTCTAGAAGGAAGCCTCCCCAGAGGCTGAAGGCCTCACACCTCCTCTGTCCTCCGGCCCTGCTCCCCTTCCTGTAGCCTCCCTCCACGCCCCCACCCTGCCCGTCCCCACAGCGCGAGGGGGCCCCTTTTTTCACTAGATTAACCCAAATAAGCTCTCCGCAAAAATCAAGGAATCAAAGATGTAATTCCCATTTTTAAAAAAATTCTGGTTTGTTTATATTGTCGTATAAGCCAAATTTTCAATTTTTATTTTCCAGTAATTCCAGATTCACAGGAATTTGAAAAGATAATGTCGTGAGGTCCCGTGGCCCCTCCCCCGGTTCTGTGGTGGCCCCGTTTGCATGACCGAGTGCCGCGTCACGAGGGTGGCCGGCGCTGGGACCATCCAGACTCTGGGCCCATTTCCCCAGTCGTACGGTCACGTCTTCTGTAAACCGTTTGTCTCAGTTGTGAACATGATCTAACCGTATTACAGAGCACTTGGAAAATAAAGGGGAGAAAAAAATTCCTCTTGGTTCTGCTATCCTGTTTCCCACTGTGTGCATTTTAGCGTTCATTTCCTTCCGTCTTGTGCATTCTTTTAACCTAATCGAAAGCATCTTTTATATGCAGTATTATAATATTTTATTAAATATTTTAAAAAACATTTTTTCATAACCTAGTCTTTAGGATTGCTAATGGCCACTTAATATTTCAAATGAATTTGCCATATTTCATTTATTTATTCCTTTTACCAGACACTGAGATTATTTCAGCTTTATAACAATCTTGTAACAAACAACTTTGTTTATTTAACATTTTCCATATTTGGGGTTCTTTCACTAGGATTTACACCCAAGGATGTGAACGTTTTTATGACTCTCCTGATACAAAACACCAGATTACTTCCTACAGTAATTAGAAATGACTCAGCCTGCTGGGCCACTAACATTTCTGACTCCTCCCAGCCTTGGGATCATTTCTTTAATGGTTGTAAAACTGTTGAAAGATGGTACCTTTTAGTGGTAGTTTCTTTCTTTTTTTTAAGATTTTATTTATTTGATGGAGAGCACACAAGCGGAGCAGCAGAGGGAGAGGGAGAGGAGAACACACAAGCAGGGGGAGCAGCAGAGGGAGAGGGAGAAGCAGGCTCTCCGCCGAGCAAGGAGCCCAATGAGGGGCTCGATCCCAGGACCCTGAGATTATGATCTGAGCCAAAGGCAGATGCTTAACGACTGAACCACCCAGGCACCCCGAAAGTTGTAGTTTCTAATTACTTACGAAATTGATCATTTTTTTCTTGTATTTACTGGTGATCTTTTCTATTGTGTGACTTAGCTACTTGAATTCTTTGCTCAATCATCTACTGTTTTACTTATTGATTTGTAAGAGCTACTTATCTAAAAAAAAAAAAAATAGAGCTACTTATCTAATGACAATCTTAACCTTTCATCGGTTAAATATGTGCAAATATTTCTTCCCAGTTGGTTGTTTACCTATTCATTTGGCTTATCTCTAATATATAAGTGGAAAATTTTTATGAAATCAAACCTGCCCATCTTTTTTTTCTTCTCCCTTTCAAAACTATTCTTCCCCAAGATGTGATTGTTACTGTATTCAACTTGTTTTCTTCTCCTCTTTTCCATGGTCTGATTTTTTTTTTTTTTTTTAGTTTATACTGCTAAGAGGTATAATATACAAATCTAAAGGAATTTTTCCCCCAATTTCTGTTTATCTGAGTAATCTGTGTCATGGTCTTTCATCATTTATTTGCAAAACTTCTTATTACTATAGATTAATTTATTACATGTAGGAACTTCTCCTTTAAGGTCAGCTCTCAAGTAGGTGGTGTCTCCCTTTTCCTTCTGCCAGATAATGACGAACACAGGGAAGGCGAGGCGGAAGGGCCTGGCCAGCGTGCGGCAGAGTGCCGACGAGCCCCTGCGCCGGCCCGTCACCCCCGGCGGCCACAGGACCGGGTACCCAGTGTAAGTCCGGGCTAACGGAGGCGGGGATTTCTTTCCTTAAGCTTT
>CM053605.1:5150063-5167211 GCA_028646535.1 Procyon lotor | reverse complement strand
GTCACATGGGCCCACAGGCCCGCAACCACACAGCCCCGCCTGACCGCGGGCTTTTCCTCTAAACCCCCTTGTCTCAGAGCACCGTGTGCACTGCTCACGTCCACAGACGAGTCGGGCAGGGTTTCTGCTCACGGAAAGCTGCGTTCGATGTGTGATTTCAAAGTAGCCATCTCAGAAAGATGGAGATTTCTGACCGAGACTTTGGCGCCTCCACCTCTGGCGCTGAGGCTGTTGGCCACCTGCGCAAGGGCTGGTCTGAGACAGAAACGTGCCAGAAGCCAGGAGAAATGGCCACGAGAGCCAAAACATTTTGAAACATCTCGTCGAGTTCCCCGGAGACTGATGGGGGATAAAAGGATTTTATTAGATGCCAGGAAAAAAAAAAATAGATAGGGCTCTGAATCAGAAATGTACAAAGTTTTTTTTTTTTTTTTTTTTTTTAATTCGCAAGAGGAAATTAAAAGGATATGAGCAGGCCAGATAAGACTAGTCTCCATTGAAAGAGGAAAAACAACAGAGGACCAGGTTAGATTCCAGGACGAGAAACATCTGAGAACTTTTATAAACTACTCACTGTTGGATTCCAACGCTTCCAAGCCCCGATTCAAAGCAGGAGGCTGGTCACAGAGCCAGAGGACAGCCAAGTTGTTTGAGAGTCTAGGGGACGGTCTCCTGGTTAGGCACCGTTTCAGAGGTTTTGCCAAGTGGGGTCATGTGTTATTAGAGCTGTAAATGTTCATATGCCTTCACTGAAAGGTGATTAGCTCCACCATTTGTCCAGAGATTTCTGCTGCCAGGATTTTAGGTGATCTAACCACATTTGCCTATTTAACCTAATGCCATTGAGTTAAAAGGTGATTTCAAGCTCTATAGACCTGGACTTCCCAAAAGTTGCGTTTGGCATAATTTATTTATCAGGAATTTGACCAAAGCGACCACCAGGGTGATCCTCTGTCTTACACCAATTCTCAGTATGGTCCTGTATTTTGGAAAGATTTAGCATGGATGATCTATAGGATGGAGGCATTTGAGGTTCCCACAGATGGAGTAACTATACGGCAACTGGTTTTCCTGGAGATGGTGATGTTGTTGTGATTTTCAAAAACAATTGGTGGTGGCCCTGACAAAGTCAAGGCACTGGCCAGTCCTGGTTCATCGCGTGAAAACAGTGAGCAGCCTTGGTGATCAGCAGCAGGCCCCAGCGCCTCTCCCTGGGGAGGGGGCAGCCCTCCACCTGGGCCACCTGGAGCCAAGGCCAGAGTCCTGCTGCCAGGTGTAGCCCTGGACGCTGAGACCATATTCCCTATGTCCCCTCCTCCTGTGTGTGTTCCTCTCTACGTTGGCCTGCCTGGGAGCCCCCCAGCTCTGTCCATCAACTCTCCACACCCCCCACCTTAGTGGGCTCCAAACTAGCTGCCCTCAGTCCACCAGCCAGAAACCAGCCTTGTTAACCTCCCTCCCCAGCCCTGGTCGGCCTGCCCTCAGCCTCAGGACAGTACTCTTCGTCCTCCCTTACAATCATTCTGCTGGAAAAGCCCACCCTCCGGGTTAGTGGCTCTCCCTGGGTCCCTTAGGGAGCCTTTCGGGAGCATTTCTAGTACAGATTCTATCCCTCCTCTTACCTTCTTTCAGACTTGACCAGCTGCAGCCAGCCCGGGACCGATGTCCCTGGACCAGTGTCTAGCCCCTGCCCTACGCACCCCTCCCCCAAGCTGATCTTGCTGCCGCCATCCCTCCCTCTTCTGATCCAGCCTCTACGTGAGGATGGAGAGCAAGTAAGCTTGGGCTTATGTGCTTAGAATGCACATAACCAGGGTTGAGACTAGTTCTGAAGCTGCTTCTGGGCTCAGCAGACGTAAGAGGGCCCGAGAGGAAGAGGATAGTGGTGGGCCAGGTGGCCTCCTTGTCTTCTGTGATAGTCCTTACCTGTCGAAAGCCTAGAGCTGACTTCCTGGGGACCCCTCTATCCATCCAGTCCTGCTTCTCCGGCCCTTTGTCCCACTTCTGTGCTCTCGCCCACCTGTCCCCCATCCCAGCTGGCCTCACCCAGCTACTCCTGGGAGGCCTCTCACAAGTGACTTGCCATCGAGTCCGACCTCCTGGCCTGCGCTCGTGCTGGGAACTCCTGCCCCACTTCAGACCCAGCTAGGAGCCCCGACATGGCCTCCAGCCCATCTGCTAGGAAGCTCTTCACACCTCTGTGTTCGGTCAGTGCCGAAGGTGAAATCTCTCGATGAGGAACCTGTGGGGCCCCCCAACCGCCTCGATCAGTTGACCACGGGGCCAGAAAGTACATTCTTTTTAAGCAGAGGACCTTAGCCCCACGGAGCCAAAAGGAAATAGTTCCCAAAAGGAAAAAGCCAAGAATGTGCCTTCAAATTTTGTAAGACATTGGCCTCAGGAAAGTTATTCTCATTCCCCCGGCAGCTGAGGCTATCTGGATATCAGAGTCGCATGTTTTGTCAGTGACCTGGATTGAAAATGCCCAGCCCTGTCTGAGTTGGATCTGCAGGCGAGGAAACAGTACTTCATCCCAGGAAGCCTCTGGGGTGTGCACACGGCTGCTGGGTGCCCCCCTGGTCCTCGGCTTTCAATGGTGGGAGCTCCAAAGGCCCACACTGGGACGTTCAGTGGAGGGAGCCGGAAGGGGTGTAGGAGGTGACGGCTCTTTGGTGACAAAACCGAAAAGACAGGGGCGCCTGGGTGGCTCAGTCGTTAAGCGTCTGCCTTCGGCTCAGGTCATGATCCCAGGGTCCTGGGATCAAGCCCCGCATCGGGCTCCTTGCTCAGCAGGAAGCCTGCTTCTCCCGCTACCATTCCCTCTGCTTGTGTTCCCTCTCTCACTGTGTTTCTCTCTGTCAAATAAATAAAATCTTTAAAAAAAAAAAAAACACACGAAAAGAAGACGTCAGAGGGTCTCAGAAGAGCTCAGCATAGCTCCTCCTCCCTCCTGCCAGAGGGCTTTCCCCCACACCCCCCAACCTCCGCCCACACCCACCCGGGACAGCCCCTGACCCTGGCTCACTGTCTGCGCCTGGGCTTCATTCCCTGGGCTGGGATTTTCTCTGCGTGGGGCCCAGCACACAACCATCCACCTAAATGCTGTCTCCTGGGCCCGATCAGAAGCCCACGGAGCAGAGACCGCAGACAAGCAGGCCCTTTATCCACAGGAGGACAGGCGAGAGAAATCTCTGGTTCCAGTTCAGTCCCGGCTCAAGGAGGAGACTGTCCGGTATGGTCCGTAAATAAGGTCACCCGTTGGGTTCCATCCCGGAAACAGATTCCCTGTTCAGGGGGAAAAGACCATTACCTGTGAGTCAAAGAGGCAAAGTGGAAAGATTATATTTAAGATAAAGTAGAGGCCATGTTGCAAAGGTACCAGGGAGATTTTGAAACGAAAGAGCTGGAAGGAACTTGGATTAAGGAAGCAGCAAACCTGGACTCCGTCACAGAATGGCTCCACCATGGCGCGCACCCCTCTGGCTGGAGGAGAGAAGTGGGGCCGGAGAGAAGGGGGTCACGGCATTTGAAATCTGGGAGAGCTCCGGCAGTGTCATCGGGGACTTCTCTGTCACTTCCCTCTGCCGGTCTCCGGGATGACCTGGGGGTCAGCACAACCCCTGCTGGGAATGAGGGCCGTTTCTGCCCCTGGGGGTGGGCGGAGGGGTTCAGGCTTGCAGGGGCCTGGGGCGGCTCCGGGGGGAAAGAGCCCCACCCCTGGGGCTGCCGGATTTGACAAATAAAACTACAGGATACCCGGGTGCCCCCGCTGGCTAAGCAGCTGACTCTTGATCTCAGCTCAGGTGTTGATCTTGGAGTCACGAGTCCGAGAGGCAGAGGGGGCCCAGGAGAAGCAACAGGGCAGGCGGTCTCGGCCTCCCTGCGCTGGAGCACCCCAGTGCCAGAGCACTCACGCCGTACCCCCGGGTTATAAGTCCACCAAGTGGTCCCCTGGAAAGTTCTCAGGCTGTGCAAGCAAGCGAGTCCTCATCCATAAGTTCCGGGGAGCTCCCAGGGGCTAGCCTGGGCATGTGCTTTTCTTGGCTTTTTGGTCTAGCCTAGTAAGGAACATCCTCAAAGAGGTTCCAGAGGCAGAGCTAACTGACCTCTCTCTCCTCCCCAGCCACCTCGGACATCAGGCCAGGAGAATGGTTGCCGACAGGACCTCAGGGAGAGGTCCGCCTGCCCTCCGCGGAGGTTCCCAGCCAGGCCCCAGGCCGTGGAGACACCACCAGGTAGGGATGGGGGGGGCTGTCCCGGGAGGGCTCGTCTCTGGTCCGGCCTCTGACTTTGATCGCAAAGGAGTATTTCACCGGGGCTTGAAGCAACTTACGGAGATGCCTTGGGGGGGCATGAGGTCACCACACCTGTCAACCTCAGAGCCCCAGGGGAGGCACCTGCCCCCTGGGAATTATCGGTTTTCAGACCGGAAGGAGAAGAAACTCATAAACATGCCCGAGGGACTTGTTTTAAGAACTGCAGGCTGAACACGTTTGTGGGGACATGTGATTTGGAGTAACCTGTGAGCAGTGTCCAATTCTGGCCATTTGCGTTCGGAGAAGGTGGGACGGAGGGGGAAAGACGGCGAATAGGTCAGTGAAATACTTTGGCTCACCCATCACCCTCCTGAAAGAGAAACTGGATCCCACACGGAAAAAAAGATGTTGTCTCTTCCTCGGCACCAAATGAGTACGGCCTGGCCTCTGAGAGGTCACTTGGGGTTCTTTAGAAGCTAGGAGGTCTGGGTCTCCTTTCGGATGGGAGGCAGACGGCCCCGGGAGAGGGGCCTAGCCTGGTGTCAGACCCAAGCCCAGGGCGAGGCACCCCGGCTGCCCCCCACCACGTCCTCCTGGCCACACGGTGCCCTACAGCCGGAGGCATTCCAAGATGGCGAAGCCAACCTCCTGCAGGAAACCACGGGACCCGAGCCGGGCTTCCCATGACGACACCCTCGGAGTCCCTGACTTGGAGGAGTTTTGCCGTGGTGACCGGCCAGGCCTCCTGTGGCTCCGCCTTTCTGGAGAACTGAGAAGTGTTGGCACGAGTGTGTCTGCAGTGGGCAGGCCCCCGGCTGCGGGGGTGATGGCTGACCTCGGCCCCATCCAGAGCTCTGTGAGCCGCAGGGCCTTGCGGAGCTGGAAGAGATGGGACGGAAGGGCTGCATTCCAGACCCCTGAGACCTGCACTTTCCCCCACACAGTGTGCAGGGCTCAGAGTGTACAGGGGGGCCCACCGCCCCCCCCCCGACTCAGGCCTGGCCGCCCTCCTTGCTGGCCCCCACAGAGGGAAGCCACAGAAAGGAGCTCCTGCTGAGTTTTGAGGCTGCCGGGGCCCCTGGAGCTGCCACGGCCACCCGTGACAGCAGAAGGCCTCATAGGGCCGGCTCCTACAAGGCAGAAAGTCCGAGAGGGGGCTGCGGCCGCGTCCCCTCTCCCCCGGGCAGCACCCCAGGGCCTTCCTTTCCCACGCGACTAGGCAGGGACTGCGGGCGGCCACTGGGGACCAAGGAAGTCGGAGCTCCCAGGGGCAGCAGAGCTCTGTGAGGTGGAGCCAGAGGACTTTGGGACCTGGACTGGGGTAGGGGGTCCCGACCAGCTGAGGACCCAGGGAGCTCCCTCCCCCACCCAACAGAATGGCGGAAGCTGTGCCCCCAAGATTGGGAGCATCTGAGGCCCACAGGATGGCCCACGGGTCAGGGGTTCTCTGGCTCTTGGCACCCTCCTGAAGTGGGGGGCTCAAAAGGGGACACCTCAGAGGGCTGGGCCAGAGCTGAGGCTGCGCCAGGGTCAGGACCCAGATACAGTCCCGCCTCTCATCTGGGCCATACCTGCCCTCCCAGCGCGGGAACCAGGTCTGTGGCCTTCCTGCACTGCCTCCCTCCCCCTCCACACACCCAAGTGTTCCTGTTCCCACGTTCCGTGTCTGCTTCTCGAAGTCCTTACCATCCAGTTGCTGGGGAACCATCGTGTTAGGCAGGCCGGCCCACGGGTCCTGCGGAGAGGAGCCCAGCTCGACCGACTGGCAGGCATTGGCCTGGGGATGCCTCCCTGTGTCCCAGGGACCCGAGGGGGAATGCCCAGGCCCAGGCCCAGCTCATAAGCACACAGGGTCAGAGTGCCTGTCCTGCCACCGACAGGAAATGACTCTTCGGCAAGTACTACGGCTTTTAGAACATGAAAGAAGAGAGAGATTTTACATACATGCCCGTATATGCTTTATCCCCCTCGCATTTGTCCCCAGAGGGTGTGCGGCCGCTCTGAGGACACCTCCAGTGCCTCCCGCTAAAAGAAGCTGGAAACAGAACAAGCAAGTCAGGGGAATGAGGACGGGAGCCCTGTGTGTTCACACGCACACGGGCACGCGCGCACGCTCGCACCTGAACTGTTGGCCAGTCTGTGTATTTGCCTTAATCCGGTGTCACCCCACGCCTCCTCGCCCCTTTCTGGACTCTGGTGTAGCATGGACGAAATCTCTACGGCAGTGGCCGAGAGCCAGCGGCGAGCCCTGATGCCAGAGCACATGCCGTCGGTACCTTCCTGCAGACAGTGGTCGCAGAGAGCTGAAGGGACACAGGGTCCCCTGCCCTGGAGAAGGCTCAGCTGGGAGATGATGACTCAGCAGCATTCCAAACACAAGTACAGATTAAATATCTCCAGAAGCCTCTGATTGCTCTTCCCTTCCACACAATGCCCCCATTGAGCAGCCGAGATCATCTCAATGGGCCCCACCTCTCTAATAAATAATTCGTCTATCTTGCAGGCCACATTCCAGTTTATCCGGTACCATGAAGTTTACCTACTACTCAGCACCATTATTCCCGCAGCACTTGACTTTCCCCCGTCACAGGTCATTGCCGTCCTGAATCTCCTGTCCACATGCTCTTCCTGCCCTGCCCTAATCCGGCCTCATCTCCTCCTAAACCATCACCATTTCCTGGCTCTGGCTCCCCGCTGCTCAGACTGCTGAGCTCACCGTTTGAGGGGCTGGGGGCCTGGAGGCCACGCTGACCACCCCCACCTCTGCCTCCCACAGTCCGCACCCCCCGCAGGAGTCAGGGGCGGTGGCCTGCACCCCCAGTTACCACCACCACCTGCCGCAGCAGCCCCCCCACCTGGTCTGGGCTCAGTCAGGCTAAGGAGCGGCTCTTTGGTGCTCTCCAGCCCCAGAGAAGGAGCCAGAAGGAGCCCCTGTCTGAGGGGCTCTTCTCCCCAGCAGCAAAGCTACGAAGGCCAAACAAAGGTTGTGCTCTAGGACCAAGAGGAGGCTGACTTTGAAGGTGTGTTAGGGTTCTCCAGAGAAAGAGAACCAACAGGGAGGGGGTCGGGTGGCGGTTGTTTTAAAGATTTGGCTCACATGATTATAGAAGCGTGGCCAGCCCAAACTCCACAGGGCAGGCCAGCCAGCCTTGTGACCCAGGGAAGCCCCTGTGACCTTCCCTAGAGACCCAGGGAAAAGTTGCAGGTGGAGTCCAAAGGCAATCTGCTGGCACCATTCCTTCCTGCTCAGAGGAGATCGGTCTTTGTCTCTCCGTGCCTTCAACTGATTAGATGAGGCCCACCCATGCTTCGGAGGACAATCCTTTGCTCAAGATCCACCTATTTCAATGTTAATCTCATCCAAAAAACACCTGCACAGAAATATCCTGAATCACGTTTGACCAACTATTTGGACACCATGGCCCAGCAAAGCTGATTCATAAAATGAACGCACACGTAAGAGTTTTCATAACACATCAACAAAATGCTCTCCCAAAGGACGGGGCCCTTTTCTGGTTGCTCAGGGGTTGGGAGATTATAGATTCCTAGCCCTGCGGCCCAGACCTTTTCCCCCTTCACTTCTTGCCCACTCACCCCAGCATCCCCCATCCCCGCAAGCTGACCTTGCTGCCCCGGTGCTCTGAGGCCCCGAGCAGTGAGGCTGCCCAACCACCCTGGGCCTACCCAGCCAGCTCCTTCAAATCTGGCCTCCCTGTCCCATGACTCTGTGATGGGCATTGCCGGGGCCCACGGCTCTCACGCACGGCCAGGAAGAGCTGCCAGCGTTCCCTGAGCAGTTTGTGCTGGTTTCTCTTAGCTGCGCCTTCTTAAAATGTAACAGGGCTACATTTCAGCTGACTGAGCCACCCAGGCGGCCCCACTAGGGCTAATTTTAAAACGGTCAAGATGGTAATTTTTTTTTTCTTGGAATTCCTTTTTTTTAATTTAAATTCAATTAATTAGCATATAGCATATTATTAATTTCAGAGGTGGAGGTCAGTGATTCGTCATTTGCATGTAACACGTGCTCATTCCATCACGTGCCTTCTTCAAGGCCTGTCCCCCAGTTACCCTCAGTTTGTTTCCTATGATTAAGAGTCTTTTATGGTTTGTCTCCCTCTCTGATTTCGTTTTATTTTGTTTTCCCCTCCCTTCCGCTATGATCCTGTTTTGTTTCTTAAAGTCCACATACGAGTACTAATCCACTGCTGTAACAATAATAAAAATGTCAAAATTAAAATAGCAAAATAGCGGGGGAAAGTCATTTGAGCCAAGTAATATTAAAAGAAAACCACCTTGGGGCACCCGGCTGGCTCAGCGCGTGGAGCACACGACTCTCGATCCCGGGCTGGTGAGTGCGAGCCCCATGCTGGCTGCAGAGCTTACTTACTCCCATACATATAGACATACTTTTTTTTTAAATAAAGAAAAAAATCATTTTAAACTTTAATAAAATGCAGTAGGGCTAAATCTCCCCACATCCTTTTTCTTTTTCTTTTTCTCTTTTTAAGATGTTAGTTATTTATTAGAGCGTGAAAGAGAGCACTAGCAAGGGGGGGACCCGTATCTCTTTCGATCTGGTATCAAAGATTTCTTGCCTAGGGCCGCCTGGGTGGCTCAGTTAAGCAGCCGACTCTGCATATCGACTCAGGTCATGATCTCGAGGTCCTCGCATCGGGCCCCATGTTGGGCTCCACGCGCACCAGGAACCTGCTTCAGGATTCTCCCTCTCCCTTAGCTCCTGCCCCACCCTCGGCCTGCTCGCTCTCTTTCTCTAAATAAATTTATTTTTATTTTATTTATTCCTTTGAGAGAGAGAGAGAGACAGAGAGAGCATGAGTAGGTGGAGGGGCAGAGGGAGAAGGAGAAGCAAACTCTCCACTGAGCAGGGAGCTTAATTCGGGGCTTGATCCCAGAATCCTGGGATCGTGACCTAAGCCAAAGGCAGACACTTAACCATCTGAGCCACCCAGGTGCCCCTAAAATAAATAAATCTTTTCTAAAAATAAATAAATAAGGGGTGAAAGCCCAGGACTCCGGTCTTCAGAGTTATAGTCAGGAAAATGGGCACATGGATAGCAGGGGCCCCAGAAGTCGAGGTGGGAGCAAGGTGTAGGCAGCCCCGTGACAGCCAGACAGCAAAGGGCTGGGCAGGGGGGATCCCACAGAGCAGGGCCCCCACTCCTGGGACTTCTTGTCTCACGGCGCTGAGCTGAGGGTTCTGCCTCCAAGACTTCGTCCGCCGCATCTCAGGGAGGCCGCCCCTCGGGGCTGGTAGCCCCGTGGCATCTGGGAAGGGCTGGCTAGGGGATCCCACTGGGCTCAGATCTTGGCCTCACAACCTGCGTGTCATGCGTGTGAGCTTGGGAAATTCACAAACTTGGGGCCTCAGCTTCTCCATCCGAAAAATGGGGAAGTAATGTCTGTTCCCCACCCCCACAGGACTGTTTGGGGGCTGAATGTCACCCTCTCGCATGGCCTTCCTCGGCCACCGCATCTAAAATTAGTTTCCCATTGCTGCTATAATAGATGACCTCAAACGCAGAGACCTGAACACACCAATGCTGGCCTCACGGTTCTGTCGGTCGGAAGCCCCTTGCCGCTCTCATGGGGCTGGAATTGAAGCGTCCACGACTTCCCCAAGTTCCATAGGAGATTCCCTTTTCTGCCCTTTCTGGCCTCTGGAGGCCTCCTGCCCTCTTCGGCTCCTGGCCCCTTCCACCGTCTTCAAAGCCCGGCAGGCTGGCATCTCTATGCCTTTCTTCACAGTCACACCTCCTTCTCTCTCTCCTTCTGCCTCCCCCTCCCACTTTTTGTTTTTATGATTTTATGTATTTGTCAGAGAGAGAGAGAGGGAGCAAGAGCACAAGCGGGGGAGCGGCAGGCAGAGGGGGGAAGCAGGCTTCCCACTGAGCAAGGAGCCCGATGCAGGGCTTGATCCCAGGACCCCAGATCATGACCTGAGCCGAAGGCAGACACCCCACCGACTGAGCCACTCAGGCGTCCCTCCTTCACCCACTTTTGAGGACCCTTCTGGTTTCCGTGGCTCACCCTGATAGTCTAGAATAATCTCCCCTTGGTAAAATCAGCAGATTTGTAGCCTCAGTTCTACCGCAGCCTCATTCTCCTTTGTCATAAAAGGTGCCAGGGAGTAGGACACGGACAGAATGGGGAACCGCTACTCTGCCGGCCACACCTTCCCGGGCCATCCTATCTCACACTTTAAGAATCCCCCGGGCTCCCTGTCCCCCTTCTCCACTTCATCTCCTCCTTGGCATTTATTCCTGTTTTGTTATCTTCCTCCTCCCCTAGAATGTGCGCTCCATGGGGGCAGGGATGTACGCCGCCGGGCGCCCTGCCCTGCCCCACCCCTACCCCATGCCCAGGACCATGCCTGCCTGGCCTCTTGGCGCTCAGAGGGGGGGATCCATCTCTCCTCCTGAAGGATCCTAAGTGTGCAGTAGCCGTGACTCTAGATTGCACGTTTCGTTCCAGGGAATTTACATCAGCCTTCCCCTGCGAGCCCTGGACCCCCAGCACCCCGGCAATCCTGGACCTGAACCCACCCAAGGCCAAGGCATCCACTCTGGCCCCTCGGTTCTCTCCGTGTGGCCCCCAGCAGGCCAGCCGCCCCGGCTCCATGACATCCTCCACGAGAGGCCCACAGAGTAAGTCAGACCGGAGGGCAGGGCGCTGTGTTTCTCTGAGCCCTGCAGGCTGAAGGGAGACCCAGGGCCCTCGCCGGTGTCTCCCCTGCCCTAGAAACCCCTTCTCCACTCATCTTCCTATGTATGCAATTGCCTTGGGCCTCGGGGCCTCACACCCAACCCGGCAGACGGGGACCATCCGGACAGTGTCACTCAGAGTGAAGACCCCCCCCCGACCTCAGTGGGACTCTGGTCGCCCCTGAAACCGGGACCTGCTCCCAGTGGGGGGCAGCCGACAGCTGTTCAGGCAGCGTGGAAACCAAACCAGAGCAGGTGCCTTGGAGACGGGGCCACCAGAGGGACTAAGGGTAGGGGGGGCCCGGGGGCCTCCCTCCTGCCATTCTGGGCACTGTAGGGCCCACTTGCTCTCTCTATCCCCTCCTAGCCTGGGCCAGTTGGCCACTCGCCTCCACTCCCCAGCTCAGCCTGGACCTTTCTAAAGAGTCTTTACTAAAGATAAGGGAGGGGCGGCTGCCTGCCGCAGTCAGAGGAGCACACGACCCTTGATCTCAGGGTTATACCCCAGCTTGGGTATAGAGATTACTTAAAAATAAAATCTTAAAAAATAATACATAAATAAATCAAAATAAAGGAAAACAAAAGCAAAACAGGATCAGAGGACGTCAAGCAACAGAAAATCTGTCACACTCAGGATATATGCATTTCTGCTACCCTGCCGCCCCCTCCCCCTCTGCCCCCCCCCGCATTTCCTGCAGGAACCCCGGGTGCTCTGGTCAGCCTGAGACCCGCGGGGCAGGCTGTGTGGTTAATGGGCCGTGGCTGGAAAGCCGGCCCGGCCCTCCCTCTTCTCGGGTGCCTCTCTCCGGGAAACACGGAGCCAAGCCCCAGCCCCCTGTCCCCAGCTGCCGAGCAGCTCCTGCTGCTGCTACACAGGGGCCGACGAAGCGCCCGCAGGTGCCGGGAGCGGTGGCCGGAGAGAGGTAGCCAGACCCGACCCCGGCCGACAGCAGCCCCAGGGGCAACAGCGGGGACCCGGCGGGCTCCTCGGGGCCCTGCCTGCGCCTCGTAGCTCAGCTCGCAGCAGACCCGTGTCCCCGACAAACAACAAAACCATGGCCCCCCCAACTCAGCGAGCGCCCCCCGCCAAGCAGCCTGCTTCCTGGGAGGAAAGAGCGTGGCCACGTGAGGCGTGCCCCGGCCGCAGCGCAGGGGACCCGGGGGAGGGGAAGGCTCTCTGTACTCTGTCTGCACAGAGCCAGCTGAAAGAAGGACCCGTATGGGACAGAGGGGACTCTGTGCAGATGCTGCCTCCGTGCTGGCAGCTGCCGCTGGCTTTTCTTCTCCAGGCAGCCCGTCTTACAGGAAGTGAGGACGCTGTCACCCTCTCGTTGCCCAAGGACCAGCAGCTTCCCCTTCTGGGCCAGCCGGCGGCTGCAGGTGACAGATGTGGAGAGATGGTGGTCCGTGAGCCCCCAGGTGGCTTCGGGAGCTGGGACGAGGCCGGCTATCCGGGCAGCAACCCCCCCAGCCCCCCCCCAGCCCCGCGACACAGGCTGCTGTCGCGGCCCGCCTGGGGCTGTCCCCTCACGCACAGAGGAACGTGGCTCCAGCGAGAGCCCCACCAGCGAGCTCCTCACCTCGGGAGCCTGTGCAGGGGAGCGGGAGGCTGAAACCCGGCCAGGGACGGGGGGGGGCACTCGGCCTCCGCGGAAACCAGTGCTGCTCTCTCCGGCCAGCTGGGAGAAAACTGAGGGGGGCTTGGGACAAGGGACGCTCATCCTCAAGCCATATCCCTGAGCAGCAGATCTGAGTTCTCTTCCTCTTTTGAAATCTGTAAGACTGTGATCTAATCCCAGATACAGCTTGGAAGCCACAGCCGCTCCCAGTCTTCTGCGCACGTGTTTTAAAGGCCCAGGGTTCACCCGAGTAACCCCGTCCCCTGCCCTCCTCCTGTAAGACAGTAAACACAAGCAGTTCCGATGGCAAAAGGACTGGTCCCCGCTGGGGAGGACTGTGCTGGCCCCTTGCAGAGGGTGACGTCAGAGCCGGTGTCTGAGGACAGAGCCGGCAATGTCACCCAAGCGAGGAGCAGGATCTGACCTCTCCTAAAATAGGAGTATTGAAATAAAAGTATCAATATTTAGATGGTACTGGCGTGTGGTATGGGCTCTGTGTGTGTGTGTGTGTGTGTGTGTGTGCGTGCGTGTGCGTGTGCGTGTGTGTGTGTGTGTGTGTGTGTGTGTGAATAAAATTGCATATCATCCCCTAGGCACTCCGTCTGCCCTGGTTATGCCCTTAGTGAGGACATCTTTGTGGTCCAAATGGACAAAAATAGAAAATAAGGATTGCAATTTTCAGTGGCCTCCTCACTCCTCACCGGCAGAGGGGCTAAATGGAAGAGCTTCAGAGCAGCAAGTGGCCGGGTCACCCCCGAGACGACTGTAAACCTGTCAGGGGCTAGGACCTCGGCAGTGGCACGAGGCGCGGCGCGTGAGACGCTGTGGTTCTACGACTGGCCTGGAGGCCACATGTCTGAGTGTGAGGCCGACGTCTGAGCCCCTCTGCGTTCCTAGGGAGGAGAGCTGTGGAGCCAAGGCCCTACCTATTCTTGGGAATGTCCATCTCCAGGCTCGCTCCACCTCCTGACTTGGAGCTACTAAGAGAAAACCCCAAGGCTTATCTCCAGTACCTGTCGACCAGGGCACAGGGGAAAAGCAGACAGTGGGTCCCTGAAGTGGGATCACTCTTGGTGAGACTTGAAAAAGTGGCTGCCGCTGAACAGCAGGGGGATGTCATGGGAAAACCTCTCCAGATCTCCCCGTAAATCCACTCCCCTTCAGATCCTCAGATGCCGCTGACTGGCACGGCCCCCCACCGCCCCCCCCATCTCCAGAGATCCGGAGGGACTGCTCCATGGTATAAAGGCAACTGCTGTTTCTCCCCCAGACCTACAGACGGGCTAAAAACCTGACTTGTAAATGTCTGGCCACTTCGGGAAAAGAAAAAAGTCTCTTAGAGATTTGGGACATAGCCAGCTCCGTGAGAGACGCCCAAATCACCGGGTACAGCCCGGGCGGGTCTCGGGGGTCAGAAAGTACCTCCCAGTCTCGGCACCACCCCCGGGGAGCCTCCTCTCACCCACCCGTGAGTCCACACCCCAGGCTGACGGCCAACAAGCCTCTTGGTAAAACACCAACAGCGTCTTCGTAAATACCCCGGCTGTCTGCCGGCCTCACTGAGTTGACTGGGGTCACACACGAACGTGACCTTGGGGGGAGAGAATCAAGTACATGAGTAAACCCAGGTGGTTTCACAGGCGACCGGGACAGCGGCTGCTAGGATTCGCCCAGGAAGCCCACCCGGGGAGCCACAGCGGAGAGCTTGTTGAAATCTTGAGAATGGCGGAAGATCCCTTCTTCCCCCCAGGGGCTGACCCCAGCTCTCCAGGGGACCGGCCCCCTAATCTCTCCGGAGTAGAACTCGATCTCATTTTGCTTCCTTCACAGCAAGGTGTCAATGCCTGACAACAGCTTAAATTATGACCGTTGGTGGGAATATAATTTGAGGTTTGAGATCCAATCAGATACCAGTAGGTTGGGAAGGATTTAGCCCATATTGAAAGAAGTAAACCAGAAACAAAGGCACAGATAGGATTATTGCAAAAATTCCATGACAAAAAAAAAAAAAAATCAATCTTTTTAATAAAAGCAAGAGCTGACCCTATGCTTCTAGGATCTTACCTTGCTTGCCAAATCCTAATCCTGACCCCAATTCCAGTAAACCTTTTTTTTACAAAAACGGCAGCCAGTTCGCGAGCCATAGTTTGCTGATTTGATTTCTCTAATATTACGTTAAAATATCACTCGTCTTCACTCCTAAGTTTTGGGATACCGTCTTCCATTTTGTGTGCCAGGCGAATGCCTCGCTTGCCTTACCCGTATCCTGGCCCAGGATTTAGGGGGTCCTCCTGGGCCCCTCCCAGTGTGCCAGTGTGAGGCCCAGCCTCACAGCCGGAGGGCTGGCCCGCCCCGTGCTTTGCACCTAACAAACTACACCCAAAACATCAAGGCTTAAAACAACTCACTAGCTTTATGGTTCGGTGGCTCCGCGATGGGGCTGGGCTCCGATGGGCCATTCTGTTGGGTCTAGCTGGACCCAGATGTGTGTCTGTGCTCAGGGGGCCATCAAGGGCCTCGCTCGTGCCCGGCAGCTGGCTGTTGGCTGGGACCTGAGTTCTCCCCCACGAGGGGTCTCGTCCTGTAACCACCTAGCCTGGGCGCCTTCCCCGTGGTCTCGTGGCCTCGGGGCTCCAGCTGCAGGGAGAGAGACATGAAGCCCCAGGGCTGCTCGGGGTTTCTCCCTGCATTGTGTTTCCTCTTCTCCCGGTGGTGGCCGAAGCCGGTCAACACCGAGGCCAACGGTCCCAGCCTACAGATGAGGCTGCAGGGGTCCTGAACAGACCCGGGGCCCGACCCAAACAACACGCCACACCAAGGGCATTCAGAACTCACCTGGCTCCTCAGAACCAAACCTTTCAGGGTGGCTGCCTCCCCACCACCCCCCGGGGTGTGACATTTTGATTCAGTTCTGCAAATAGCGTGCACGGCCGCTCTGTGCTGAGACGTGGAGTGTTGCGATTTTGTGGGAATCCCATTTGTTTGGTGGGGCCTCCACCAGCAGGAGCAAGTGAAGTGGGGGAGGCGGTCTCAACCAGGTCCTCACGCCTCGACAGGCCCCCGGGAGGGGGTCACGGCAGGGTGCAGGCCGAGTGGGAGCCGCACCACCATAGGGCCGGCAGCGGGGAGTGTCTCTAGGGTTCCCGGGCTAAGGCCAGGCTGGTCAATCCAAACTAGAAAGAGCAGGGGCTGAGGGGCGGGGGGAGGGCTTGGTAAGCTCTGCAGGGGTCTTATCCGGGGGTGGGGCACAGGAGGGAAATGAGAAAGTGAGGGCAGAAGAAGGGGAGCGAGAAAGAAGAGGGGCTGGTGCAGGAGACCTGTCCTGGGAGGGGACAGGCCACATGCACCCTGGAGGGGGCAGAGCAGGACATCGGGGCGGTCACCGCTGTCCGAGCAGGGGCACGTGGAGGAGAGCTGTAGCCACCGGCGCTGGGCCAGGGGTCAGCCTGGCCCCGGGAGAGGCTGGGGAGGGGTGTCCTGCAGAGGGAAGGCGGGGCATGAGCTCTGGGAGGGGGGACCCGAGCCAAGGCCAAGGCCACGGGGCAGTGACTTTGAAGGGTGCGGGGGAGCAGGGCTTCCACCAGGCCCTCCTCTGGATCCTGGGCGGGAGGCAGTAGTGTCCCCGAGCCATCTTGTGCGCGCTCGTAAGAGCTGATCGCTAAATTCTCGTGAGTTCTGTGAGCAGCAGTTAAGCATAACCATCAACGAAACTGAAATTGTAGGAACTTACAATTAAATAAATTCTATTTTATTTTATTTTTTTAAAAGATTTTATCTGACACAGAGAGACCACAAGCAGGCAGATACAGGCAGAGAGAGGGGGAAGCAGGCTCCCCGCTGAGCAGAGAGCCCGATGCAGGGGATCGATCCCAGGACCCTGAGATCATGATCTGAGCCAAAGGCAGAGGCTTTAACCCACTGAGCCGCCCAGGCACCCCAATAAATTCTATTTTAAAAAGGTAGTAAGTACTCAAAACTTACGCCTTCCAAATTATTGTCTGTGTCCGGGGTTATTCCCATCTGTCATTTCTGTAAGGGGGAGACAGGATGTAATCAAGGCTATGGACCTTCTCTTCCCAACTCTGCCTTCAAGGACATCGTGTTGATAGCTTGGAATTGGCTGTGCTGGGCATACACACACCCCAAAAACTGGGAACCCCCCAGGGCTCCCCACCAGTCCCCCCAGAGAGCTGGTTGTTACTTCTGCCGGCACACCACTGCGGGGACAAGCAGCCCGCGGCAGAATGCTGGGTGGACCAGAGACTGCACAGCGGGGTCGGAAGCAATAGGGTAGCACGTGCCCCCAAAGTGGCAGCTGTTCCAGAAGCTTCCGTCCACACCTGTTGTGCCACAGCCTGGGATCCAGGTGTTGGCCCAGAGTGTGAGCATCACTTCCCTTGCAGGCCCTCGCCCCACTAGAAGCAGCCGGCAGCCTTTGCCCCTGGATCAGGTGACCTGTGAGGATGGCGTCTGGGTCCCCGGGGTGTGCCTCAGATCTTGCCGCTCGGTGTCCTGCTGCCACTCACACCTCCGCGTGGAAATGTGCCG
>CM053605.1:5130819-5149563 GCA_028646535.1 Procyon lotor | reverse complement strand
CGACACTAGCCCTGGTCAGATTCAGGGGCCCGCCTGGGGAGCAATGTGATCATAGGGCTCACAGAGCCTCGGAGGAGCTCGGGGGCCCCGAGGCTTGAGGATGCAGGAACGGTCTGGCACGGGGAGCCCAGCTGGACCGGCGCTGGGGGTCTCCTGGTGGGTCGCTTTGGGGAAGCCGATTTCTGTGCCCCGAGCATCACCGACAGGATGCCAGGTGGCCCAGGGCAGAGGGGCCAGAGGCTAGGGGAGTACCGGCAACAGGCTCAGGGGACAGTGGAGAGCAAACCGGGGACAGGGAACCCGTGGCCAGAGCCCTCCTCCTGCTGAAGGCGTGGAGTGGCCAGCAGGTGGGAAAGCACAAAAAGCAAGCAAAAGAGGAGAGGATTTCTGAGCTTTGGTGGGACCCTCCCCACCAAGGGAACACATGGAAATAGGGAGGAGGGGACCCGGCTATCACTGGTCTGTCCTAGAACCCCAAGGGGTCCAACTCCCCCATCACAGCGAAGGAGGCCGAGCCAGGCCGGGCCTGTCTGAGCAGCACCCCGATGACTGTCTGTGGTCGGCATCTCGCCACGTGGCATGAACAGGAACTCGGGTCCCCTCCCCGTGCCCACCTCACCAGGTGGCCAGGTCGCCAGGGGCTTGCAGGGCGGGAGGTGCCCCTGAGCCTCCAGGCTAAGCTGAGAGCGCCTTCTCGCTGGGGCTGCCGGAATGCAGGTGCCGGCGGCCCCGTCCCCTACTGGGGGGGACAGAACGGGGCGCCCCCCAGGAAGAGGCGGCCGTGGCTCCCGCTGGCCTGGGCGGGGCCCTTGGGGGCGTTTATCTCCAGCCCACACCCCGACCTTTTCCGCTTATCTGAGCCAATAAATCCCGGCCTTTCTTTCCTTGTTCTAATGACTCTTGAAGTCAGATGTCCCTAGCAGCCCAAACACTTGTGAGTGAGGCCGTGGCCAGCATTTCCACGTCGGGTTCTGTGCTCTCCTTCCAAACGCACCTTCCATCAGGGCCCAGGTGTGACTCCAGCTGGGAACCTGTGTGTGGAGCAGTCACCGCCCCACACACACGTGCTGCTTACCCCGGCCAGCAGGAAGTGGGTCAACGGCAGCGGCTCTGCCTCCCGTCCTCCCCGGGGAAGCCCCGTGTGGCTGGGTCCCTTCTGATGCTTTAGCGACGAACCCTTGTCTCCCGAAGTTCCAGACCATTCCATCATTCACGCTTGGGAGAACAGCTTTCCACCTTTGTTGTCACTGCAAAATGGTGAGGGGTGCCCTGTGACGCTTGTAAATCTAAGACTGAAAAGGGACAAGGAAGACCAGGTGGCCGGGAAACCCGCGACGGCCGTAAAGGCGGGACAGACGCACTGGTGGTCATATCAGCCCCGGGCTCCGCTGGGGGACTCGGCTCACCCCGCAGCCTCTGTCATGAAGGGTCAGGGCTCCTGAGGATTCCGAGGTCACCAGCTGAGGATTCCGAGGAGCAGCTGAGGGACACACAAACTGGACCACAAAGTTCACGCTCACGGTTAACAGTTAAGTGCAACTTCTCAGAAACCGTCCGGCCCAGGCATGAAACATACCACCATCTTCCTCCTACACAGTCAGGTGCCCAATAAAGAAACAACACGTTTACTGCTGGAACGCGGGGCTCCGTGCCTGCTAAGGCGGGGACTGGCAGGCGCTAAACTCTGCCCCACCTGGAAGAGCTCTGGCTGCTCCCCTGGGGGCCCTGGAGCAGGTGCCCCAGCCACCCCCCGCCCTCACTCAAGCCCCATTTGGTGGGGGGCTACTGCAGCCTCAAATCCAGGATCGGGGTTTCTGGTTTTTGTTGGTTCTCTAACACCTATAACCAGCGACCCCCCAAACACACCTGAAGAGCCGATCCCATGTTAAGGAAAGATCCTGGGTCCCAGTCTCCAAAATCATGGGCCCCCTGGCTCTGCACCTGCCCTTCATCCATCCACTCACTGACCTGCTTCCCTCCAAGCCCTCCCCTCATCTACCCAAGGCTCCGCTCCGGTCTCCAATCGAAAGTTCTGGAAGGGAGGGCACCAGGGACTCCACCCGTAGACAAGAGGGTCTAAGTAAGGAGGAGAGGAGGGGGCCTCCCCATCTGTACGCCTCCTTCTCTCTGGGTGCCTCTAGCTCCATTAAGTATTGGAAGAGAGACGTCTCCCTGTGTCTAAAGACAGCCTCACATGGAGACCAAACTGGGTTTTAGAACTGTAGTCCCACGACCGGGCAAGAGAGCGGTGAGCCACAAATCCAGAGAGAAGCTCCCAAAGGAAAAATGATCCCATCGGGGTATCCTTTCCCCGTGTTGATGGGAAGAGCAGGAGGGGGTAGGAGGATGGAGATGTGGCCTCCCTCGGCCCCAAAACTCCTCTGGAAGTGGCCCGGTTCAGCGCCCCAGGGAGCCCAGGGCTGTTGATGGATGTCCCACCGAAAGCTTCCTTGGCCAGGCAGGTCTGGGTGTGCGGACATCCCCTCCCGAAGCAGGCTGACCTTGGAGGGGGCGGGGAAGTCAGCACCACGCTCCCGCTTGGCCCGGTCCACAGAGACCACAGAGACCACCCTGCGGCTTCGTCCCTTACAAAACCTGAAGCTCTTCCCCAAACACAGCCAGGAGGCCTCACAGGTGGCCCACAGCCTGGACACCCTTCCGGTGCACGGCGCCCCTGGGTCTGCACCCAGGTCTCTTGGCAATGCCGGAGTGGGTCCCATCTCCCCAGGGCAGACACGATCCCAGCAGTTCCTTATCCCCGGCCGAGGGAGGGTCTCCAGTGGGGCAGGTGCACAGCCCCTGAACCATGGGTCCCCCTCTGTCGGCGTTACCACTTCTCCAGGCAGAGTCCTGGTTTCTGAGACCCTGCCTTGGGGGGGGAGTGGGGGGGAGAAGCAAGACCAGCAGCCAGGCCGCTGGGGGGGTGGGGGATGTGAGGAGGGAGCCGACCCCCCGCTGAGATCAGGGAGGGCCCACGCCTTCAAGGACAGAAGGCTCCGCAGGCCCCTGGGGAGGGGCATCCATCCCCAGGAGACACACGGCTAGGCTAGGTTCCTCCGGGCTCCAGCTCCGGCCTCCATCTCCCCGCTGGCCCTTCCCCACTCCCATCCCCTTTCCTCCTGGGATCTCTGCTGGGACATAAGCTCCTGGAGGATTTTCCTGTCCCCTCTCTGTCCTTCAACGTCCCCATCACAGCAAAGCCACACTGTGGGGTCATCGCCCGTGAGCTCCCAGAGGGTGGGGAGGGCGGGCAGCTCCCCACGGCGTCCTGTCCCGGCCAAGCCAGGTTCGGGAGCACGGGCTGGGTACCAGAGCTTTAGGGCTCAATTCAGGCCTCCGGGCCTGAGCGCCCCACGCTCTGGGGTGACTCTGGGCTGCGGCCGCTGCCCGGCGCCCACTGCCCTCCCCAAAGACCACACATTCCCCAGGGAGCCTGTGCGTAGCGGATCCCTTTTTCCCTTTAACAGCTTTACCGAGGTATCACTCCAGGCGCCGGCAGAGCTTGTGACTTGATCTCAGGGTCGTGAGTTCAAACCCCAGGCTGGGCAAAGAGCCTACTTAGGAAAATAAATACATAGCAGGTTTCCTGAGGTATCACGAAAGGGTACAATGTGGTAAACTTTGGTAGATGGGAGCACCCGGGAAACCTTCACAAGCAGCAGAGTGAGCGATCCATCACCCCGGTAATCTCCCCGTTTGCCTTGCCCCCGTCATTAGGCAATTTACTTTTCTGTCATTATAGGTCTGTTGGCGTTTTCTAGAATTTTATGTCTATAATGTAATCCCACGCCATGTGTTCCTTTTTTCCTCGGGCTTTTTTTACTCAGCAGGCTTAGTGTGAGATTGTCCCCATGTGGCATCAGTCGATAACTCTGCCCTTCTTACTCCTGAATACGACTGCATTGTAGAGACCGTCACCAGTGTATTTGTCTCCTACAGATACAGCCGTTGTGAGCAGTCACAGCTAAGTCCTCGTACGGACACATCTCTCTTTGGGAAATACTTAGGAGTGGAATGGCTGGGTCAGGGGTAGGTATATGTTTAACTTATTAAGAAACTGTCCAGGGGCGCTTGGGTGGCTCAGTGGGTTAAAGCCTCTGCCTTCAGCTCAGGTCATGATCTCACGGTCCTAGGACCGAGCCCCGCATCAGGCTTTCTGCTCAGCGGGGAGCCTGCTTCCCCCTCTCCCTCTGGCTGCCTCTCTGCCTACTTGTGATCTCTCTCTGTCAAATAAATAAATAAAATCTTAAAAAAAAAGGAAAAGAAAAGAAAAGGAAGGAAAGAAAAAGAAACCTGCTTTGCAAAAAGTTTCTCCCAGTCTATGTTCATTCTTTTCCAAATGTCTCTCAAAGAGTAGAAGTTAAGTTTGTTGAAGTCCAACTTATCAGATTTTTCCTTTTATGGATCCTGCTTTTGGTCTTGCAGCTAAGAAATGTTCATTCCCATCCCAGCACCTGGCAGTCGGCCTGTATGCCCACGTTGCTCAATCAGTGCTTGTGAAAAGCAGAGCCAGGGACGGGGAGGACAGCAGGCCGAGGAGCTTGGGCCCCAGACGTAGATTCCGGAAAACATGGCTCCAGGGACCCACTGGGAATAACAGTGGTACCTTGAGAGTTTCTAGAAGGAACCGAGGGGGGAGCAGGTTGAAGCTGCAGGAGGGCACCTGAGGCAGGGAAGTGGACCACTTAGGGACTCAGATGCCACCGTCTCCCACCGTTCAGTGAAAACAGGCATTTCCCCCTTCGTCTCTTTTTTTCCCCCTAGCTTTATTGAGGTATAACTGACAATGTAAAATTATAAATAAATATTTAAATAAAATTATATTTAAAGTGTACATCACTGGGGCACCCGGGTGCCTCAGTCAAGTAAGGGTCCAACTCTTGGTTTCAGCTCAGGTCATGATCTCAGGGTTGTGAGATCGAGTCCCACATCGGGCTCTGTGCTGAACCAAGAGCCTGCTTAAGATTCTTTCTCTCCTGGGGCACCTGGGTGGCTCAGTGGGTTAAGGCCTCTGCCTTTGGCTCAGATCATGATCTCAGGGTCCTGGGATCGAGCCCCGCATCGGGCTCTCTGCTCAGCGGGGAGCCTACTCCCCCCCCACCCCGCCCTTCTGCCTGCCTCTCTGCCTACTTGTGATCTCTCTCTCTGTGTCAAATAAATGAATAAAATCTTTAAAAAAAAAAAAAAAGATTCTTTCTCTCCCTCTGCCCTTCCCACCCCAGCCTGAATGCTCTCTCTCTCTAAATAAAAATAGGGGCACCTGGGTGGCTCAGTCGTTAAGTATCTGCCTCCAGCTCAGGTCATGATCCCAGGCTCCTGGGATCAAGCCCCACATCGGGCTCCCTGCTCGGCAGGAAGCCTGCTTCCCCCTCTCCCACTCCCCCTGCTTGTGCTCCCTCTCTCACTGTGTCTCTCTCTGTCAAACAAATAAATAAAATCCTTAAAAAAAAACAGAATCCACACATTAAGTGATACCAGTATCTATCTGTCTTTCTCCTCCTGGCTTATTAGCTTAGTATAATGCCCTCAAGGTCCACCCACGTTGTCACAAATGGCAGGATGTCCTTTCTCGTGGCTGAATAATATTCCAATTGTATGCATATCCAACTTCTTCCTTACCCACTTATCCGTGATGGACATGTAGGTTGTTTCCATGTCTTTGACTACCGTGAGTAATGCTATAATGAATGTGGGCCTATATCTATCTCTTTGAGATCCTGTTTTCATTTCCTTTGAATACATAACCAGAAGGGGAATTGCCGAATCATATGGTAGGGCCGTATTTTATTTGTTTAAAACCTCCATATTCTTTCCCTTTTCTTTCTTCTTCCTTCCTTCCTTTCATTTTTTTTTTTTAAGATTTTATTTATTTATTTATTTGACCGGGACACAGCAAGAGAGGGAACACAAGCAGGGGGAGTGGGAGGGGGAGAAGCAGGCTTCCCGCTGAGCAGGGAGCCTGACATGAGCTCAAACCCAGACCTCTGGGGTCGTGACCAGAATCAAAGGCAGACGCCTAACCAACTGAGCCACCCAGGGACCCCCACTTTTTTTAGGTAATCTCTGTGCCCTACATGGGGCTCAAACTCGCAATCCCAAGATCAGGAGTCGCGTGCTCCTCCTACTGGGCCAGCCAGGCACCCCCGCAGTATTTTCATAGTAGCTACGCCTGTTTCCCTTCCCACCCAACTGCACGAGGGTTCCCTTTTCTCCACATCCTCACCAGTCCTTGTTATCTCTTGCCTTCCCATGATAGCACTTCTAACAGGTATGAGGTGACAATTCATTGTGGTTTTGATTTTCCGTTCCCTGATGATTAGTGCCATTGAGCCCCTTTTCATGTACCTGTTGGACATTTGCCTGTCTTCACTGGGGAAATATCTATTGAGCTCCTTTGCCCATTTTTAGTCAGATTTTTTTTATTGTTGAGTTGTATGAGTTCTTTATATATTTTGGATATTAACCTCTGACCAGACATAGAACTTGCGAGTATTTTCTCCTACTCTGTAAGGTTGCCTTTTCAATTTTCGGTTGTTTCCTTTGCTGTGCAGAAGCTTTTCGGTGCCATGTAATCCGGCTTTGTTTAATTTTCTTTTGTTGCCTTGCCTTTGGTGTTAAGTCCCCAAAAAATCCAAAAAAATTGCCGAGACGAATATTGTGAAGCTTGCCCCCTATATTTTCTTCTAGAAGTCTTATGGTTTCAGGTTGTAATTCATCCAAATCTTTAAGCCATTTTGAGTTGACTTTGGTATAGTGTAAGATGAGAGTCCAGTTTCATTCCTTTGCCTGTGAATATTCAGTTTCCCCAACACCATTTAGTGAAAAGATTATCCTTTCCCCATTGTGTATGCTTGGTTCTTTTATTGTAAATTAATTGACCATACATGCGTGGGTTTATTTCTGGGCTCTCTATTTGGCTCCATTGAGCTATGTGTCTGTTTTTAATGCCACTACCACACTCTTTGGATTCCCATCACTTTGAAGTAGAGTTTGAAATCAGGAATCGTGAAGCCTGCCGCTTTGTTCTTCTTTCTCAGGATTGCTTTGGCGTTTTAGGGTCTTTAGAGTTCCATACAAATTTTGCTGTTGCTTTTCCTATTTCTACGAAAAATGCCTTTGGGATTTTGATAGTAGAGCCTTGGGTCAGAGGGTGGGGGGAAGTCAGTTAAGAACTCTTTGTTCGCTCTAGTCGGGTGGGTCTCAGGGACACAAGCCCCGTAGGTTTTCAGAGCTCGGTGTTTCGGGGACCCATCCTTCAGGTGGATGGGGCTCTATTTCCCTGACCACCAGACCTCTAGAACCATGGTTCCAGCCCCATTCAGACTTTGTTTCTGTTTCGCTCTGGGGGTGGTTTTGTCCTCCCGGCTGCAGAATGAAGGGGGCATGGGGCACACGTGATGCGTTGCCAGTATGCTGAGTCACACCCTCAAAATCCCCACGATCAGGAGGGAGGTGGCCCTCTCCTCGTCCCACTTCGAGACCCCCAGGGGAGAGCCCTCCTTGGCCCAGTGCAGGTCACAGGCCCATCCCTGGGACTGAGCGCACCCCTGGGGGCAAGAGGAGGCATCGGGGACGGGGACGGGCCCAGCCTGGTTGCCAGCCCACCCCAAACCTAAACGGGGATGTCTGTCACCAAAAGAAGGGAAGGGCGCCGGGCATAAAACCCAGAACCGCTTCTGTGCCTGTCATCACGTGGGGCAGATTTGAGGAACCCCTCAGGCTGCCGGGCTCGGCCACCCCATCACGTCCAGTGCCGTCCCAGGAGGCCCACTGGGTTACCAACCCCTCTCCCACCAAGACCGGGGCCCGGCTCCGCGGTTCACCAGCAGGTGGAGGTTTCTCTGGGCCTCAGCTGTTCCCTCAGTAAAATGGGAGAGTTGAGGCCCAGGAAGGGGCAGCTGAGAGGAGGTGTGAGCAGGACTCTGACCAGAAGGTGAGCCTCGCTGGCCCCTCTGGCTCTCCCGCCCCAGTGGTGGCGACATCAGGCCCTCCAGCTTCCCGGAGGCCACGGGCGGCTGCAGGCTGCCCCGAATGCACCTGGCCAGGCTCCGGGCCATGAGAAGGCAGCCATTCAAGGCTGGCTTGGACAGGAGCCGGGTGACGAGAGACAGGGAGCCCTGTGCTCCGGAGAGGAAGGAGGCCTCTGCGTGGCCTCCCCGTGGGGCCGCGCTGCCAGGCTGGAGGGCAGGCCGGCTCTGGGGAAGGGGAGGCGCCGGCCAGGGAAGACTAAGCTAGTGTTTGGGGCCGAGGGGCTGAAAGGAGGCTGTGTGTGCCCAAGCAGACCGCCTGGCGGGTGGGGATGTGAGTCACCGGTGGCTGCGGGGGAGGGGCCGCCCAGCTGCCCGGGACAAGGGGGCAGGACGCCCACCCGCGCGTGAATGCGTGTCAGTGTGCATTCCAACGTGGGTGCTGGGGGCGGCGCCCGGGCTTTGCACGACCGGCTGGGGGAGGCAAGACGGCGGCCCTGCCAGGGTCTCCTCTGCGTGGCCAGTGCTAGAAATTCTTTCCCTGGGCTGTTCAACCGACAAGCGTCAGGGCCTCCCCTCCCCACCCCTACGCTGCCAGGAAAACAGGCCTGTCCCCTGCTCTTCGTTGTGTCCGGTTTGGTGGGACAGATGGAGGAGGGACAGACAGATGTGATGCCGGCCAAGGGAGGGGACATTTGAGCCAGGTTTTGAAAGATAAACAGGAATTCACTCGATTCAGAAGGGGGAGATGCATTTGAGCAGAAGAAGGCTGGGACCTTGGTACAGGGGAGAAGGCCAGCATGGCCGGGATAGGGGCTGGGGGTAGGTGTGGGTGGAATCAAGGGCCTGTGGGCAGGGCCCAGACGCTCCTGGAGGTGGGGATGGGCACAGACTTGGGGACCCGGGGGCAGATTCAAAGAGGCCATTTCGTGGATGCCCTGGGACCTGCCTGGTCCTGAGCCGGTTCCCAGGGGCCTGACAGGTAGGGTTTCCCTGGTAGCAGACGAGGTGGTCAGGGGAGGCCCCTCCCGCTGGGGAAAACCCTGGGCCTGTGTGCGTATGTGCGTGAAGGTACGTGTCTCTCTAGGTGTGTGTCTGTGTGTGCTGAGCGTCTGTGTATGTGTGACCGTGGGTATGTCTAAGGGTGTGTGCATGTGCGCACAGCTTCTCTAGAGATGTGAATCTCTGTGGGGGGTTGTCTATATTTTCTGGGGGCACACACATCTCGTGTATGTGTGGCTATGAGCGTGAAGTGTGCATGTCTCTGAATTCACGTGCTCCTGAGTGAATGTGTGTGTGTATGAGTGTCACGCATGCGTGTGTGTGTGTGTGTGTGTGTGTGTGTGTGTGTCTGGGTCTGTGTCACCCGTACGCCTGGGCTGCTCAGCTGTGAGTGCGCCTATGTCTGTGTCTGTGAGAGGGCGTGTGCATCTGTGTGCGTGTGCCCCCCACACCCTGCTGGCAGGAGCCTGGGGTGCGGCCCAGCTGGCCTGGGGGAGCCTCCGCCTCTCCTGCCAAGCCTCCCCTCCCCCGCTTCTCCCAAACCTGCCCAGATCCCCGTTCCTGGGCCTTGCTGAACTCTGGCTCCTCCTTCCAGCCGCCCAGCTGCACTTTCACCCCCAAAGCTGTGGGTGGCCTTGACCGCCCCCAGACCAGCCAGCGGGGGCCCGAGCAAAGGAAAAGGGCCAGAGAGTGGCCAGCCCTCCAAGGAGCTGCGCCCCCCCTCCGCTGGCCAAGCTGGGGGCGCCTCCCATCCAGGGGAGAAGAATTGTCAGGAAAACAGGTGGGAACATTTCCCACACCGCCATCCACCCCTTTCTTCTTCCTTCTGGGGCTCTCGGCCTTAGGGGTCTGTTTTGGAGGGCGATTTGAAGGACCAAGGGGATTTGGCACGAGTGGGGGGACTGGCCCAGCGTCCCTTCCTCTGCTTTCTTGATAACAGCAGCGGCCCCTGAAGGATCGGACCCCGCCGGGGAGTGTCCGGGGGCTGCCAGCCTCAGGGCCCTGCCCCGGCCAGCACAGGCACACCCAGGCCTAGCCGGCCATGTACAACATGGACATGGGGACGGGGACGGGGACAACCCAGGTTAGGCCGTGTGACTGAGCCAAGACCGATGAGAGTCACTTCCCTGGGATTTGAAAGGTTCCGAGGAAAAAACGTCTTTCCTCTGGGACCCTCAAGATGGAGTGATAAATGCCCGAGGCCATATGCACCCCTGCTCTTCTCCTCCTTCTCATGGACAGAGTCTCTGGCTGGAGAAGAGCCAAGAGATAGGTGGACTCTCCAGGGGCATGGGTTGTGGGGAGAGAACAAGAGAGAGCGCGAGAGAGGGGTTTCCAGTCACGGGAGCAAAAACATTCCTTTCGCTTGAGCTGCTGTGAGTTGGGCTTCTGTCACTCACACCCAAAAGAGCCCTAGATAATCCTTGCCTCGGGGTGGACAGGCACCCTTGCCTGATGCTAAACACTCCTCACTGTGTCTCCCTCAGACCCTCGACCCCCAGAGGCTGTGCCACCCGTTCCTTCTCTTGTGAAGCTCACCCACCTGTGCTTCCTCAACTGCCACCGGCTTGGCTGGGAAAAGTGAACTTGTCACCTCTCCCCTACTCTGCCCCCACTTTCCTCCACAGCTGCCTCCCCATCCTGTCTTCCCTCTGTGTCCCTCCTCTGCCCCTTGCCTGCAGCTGACTAAGAGAACTGGAATGGGAGGGCTCAGCGCCAGCCGAGGACCTGCCTGTACATCAGAAGCATCTGGAAACTGAGACATACCATTTCCCAGGTTCCGTCAGATTCCCTGCAGGCAGGCCCCGAAATCGGAACCGTAAAACATTTTCACTGGTTATGGCAAGGTTACCTTCTTGACTGGGTCAGTCTTGGCTTGATCGGCATTTGGCCACAGGAGGATATCTCGGGGTTCACCACAAAAGGACGTCTTTCATTGCGTCGCTCACACGGAGAGGAGACCCCACAAGGAGCCCCTTTTAACTTCCCGCCATCTTCTCTGAACCCCCTGCTATCTGAGCTTCTCTTGGGCTGTCTTCACTTGGGTGAGGGGACATCCCACACTCCAGACCAGACCACCCTTGCTTTGAAAACCTCGTCCTCCTTGCCCCCGGGATTCCTCCTCCCCTCCTCCGTCTCCCCATCTCTCTGCTAGCTTCTTCTTGGTCTCTTTCCTTCTTTCTTGGGGGGCTGAGTGGGCAAGCCCACCACTTCCCTGGGTGCCCTGCAGGGGGGTCATTCTCTGCAGGGGAGGTGGGGGGGCCTCTAAGGACCAGAGGTCGGTGAAGATGGCAGGCTTCCCCGCCACAGCTCCTCACCAGATGGCCGGTTACAATGAAATCAGTGCTACCCCCACTTAAAGCCTCTAGTTCTGAGAAGCACGAAATAGATTTCCCACCAGAGCCCCACTTTCCATCCTGTGCAGGAAATCTCTCTGGGTGGATTCAAGGACGTGATGGCCAAGGACTGGCTAACCTCCAGTCGGGTCATTGTGTGGGGCATCTAGGACCAATGAGAGAAAGTTCTGGACCCAAGGCAAGGCTCTGCTGGTTTGCCGGACTTGTTCAGGGAGAGGGGACTGTGCAGTCTTTCTCGCCAAGCACATGTCTTCAGGGACACTCTTTTCACTAAAGAGGGACTTCTGACCCTCTCCTGCCCATGAACAGGCCCCTCTGCAAGTGTAGATGGCCACGTGTGAAGCCTCAGCCATGGCTGCCCCTGTCGTGTAACTGCCCTGGAGTGTAGATGTCTCCTCAGGGTCTTTCAACACCAAACTGAGTTCTGTCCCACACTTACCAACATGGCGCGGCTGCCTCCACGTGACTACAACCAAGGGCAGCTCTCTACCCCGAGGCCACCGCCCTGCTCACACCGGCATCTGGGTGCTCTGGGGCCCAAGACAGCCCCTCTCTGGCCAGTCAGAGGCTGACCCAGGGCAACCTCTGACCTTCCAGATGTCTCCCCAGCCCACCCCTTCCCCTGTGAGGATCTGGATTCCAACCAATTCTCCAGGGTTGGTGGCACAGCTATGAGAGAAATGGATGGAGAGAGGGACAGGGGAGAGGGACAAGGGAGCAGGGAAAGGGGGAGGGAAGGTGCCCAGGAGGTGTGGGGAAGGCCCGGAGACTGAGGGAAGGGGAGCTTCTGAGGAGAAGGAGAGCTCCCTCTCCCAGGGAAGCCTGTCAGCCTGAGAGGAAGAAGGGATAACCGGGGCCAGGGACCTCTAAGCCACCAGGGCTTGGGACTCCTGCCGACTACCCAGCTACCCTTCCCATTCCTCCGCCCTCCCTCCAGGCTCCAGACCCACCAGTCCCCACCCCCAGCCCCACTCCCACCTCCCCCGACCTCCTGGGATCTGAGGTCGGGCCCTGGCGCTTGGGGCTTTGGGGCAGGGACGCAGTCCAGCCCCACCACCCCCTCCTCAGGGGCCTTGCTCAACCGCCCCAGCTGTGGCTGGAGATAATGAGCAGGAATCCCCGCGGGGCTCCGCCTGCAGGCGCCAGGACAGCTGGAAGGAGCCGGATGGGGCGCTCCTGATAGGGTCCGGCCGAGTACCCTGCGGGGGAACCTGTCGGAGTGACAGTGAAAGGACCAGGGTCTGGCCTGGCGCCCACACGCCCCACCCCCACACCGCAGTCAGGGACCGAGCACTTAATTTTCCTCCATTTGCCCAGGCCCAGATCAAATGAATCCATGAGGACAACCAGCTCCTCTCGGTGGACCCGATACCCCCAGTAAACACTCAGCCAGCCTTTACTCCTTTACCCCTAAAGGCTTCCCCCCTTTACCGCCTCCTCGCCCCGGTGAGTTCTGGGGCCTCTGGCTTGGGTCAACTATTGACAACCATAATATGGACAGCAGCCACTGTGTAGGAGACACTCATCTACACACTTCGCGTGCGTCATCCCACGTCACCCTGTAGTGGCAGGAAACTGAGGTCTCGAGGGGATAAGCCACCTTACTCTACTGACAGGCCGGAAGTGCAGAGCCCTGCCCCAACCCCCAGGCCCCTAGAGGCTCCAATATGGGCTCTAAACCCATTCCGGGAGCAGCGGTGTCTGCCCCTCCCGGGCACCTGAGGAAACCCCACAGCTTCCGGGTCAGGGGTCAGTGCTGAGGCCCGGTGGGATGTCCCCAGCCAGGCGGCCCTGTCCCTCTGTCCAGGCCATGCTTGCAGGGTGAAGGGGAGAACCCAGAAACCTGGGCAGTGGAGTGAAGTGCCAGTGCCCGCTGGGACAGGCGGCCCGTGGAGGGTGCGTGTGGCCCTCGAGGGGACAGGCGGCCAAGCCAAGGGGGGCTTTGGTATGCTGGCCAGACCTCCCTCCAGGCTGGTACATTAGAAAGAGCACTGGCCCCAGGGTTCTTGGCTGGAATTCCACCGGGAAGAACTTTCACTTTCCCTGAGGAGAGCTTACAACATCCCAGCTAATTCTTAGTGCATCTTGGGTTTTCCCTCCCCTTCCAAGGGGCCCCTGAGCCTTAAAGAAAGAGTTGAAGAAGCTCCTCACCCCGGGCTCAGGGTCCTGGGCCCCAGCTCAGTAGGAGCCACCTCATTAGGCTTCCTACCACTCAGCCTCCTGACCTCCCCAGGGACCCCTCGGCAGGAAAATACCTCCCTGTCACTGCTGTCCTCCAAGGGCTCAGGGCCTGCCTCTGGAGCCAGGCAGGCCTCCTGGCTTTGTTTACTATGAGACCTCACCCTTGGGCTTTCTCCCTCTGGGCACCCGTTTCCTGCTCTGTAGGGTAGGAATAATAAATGTATGTGCCTCTAGGATTAACTGATCCATGGCTCTGGGTGAGCCTAGAATCGTGCTTTGTATACTCCTTGATGACGGTGTTAGCTGTTATTTATTGGACTGTGAAATGCTTCCATTTCAACTCTCTGGGCGTTTTTGAGGTCCTATCAGCTCAGCGATGGGACCTCGACCTGGAACAAACTACGACAAACACATGGACAACAGCCAGACAGGTGGAGGTTTTTGACCAGAGGATTCTGGAAGTCACCTGGATGGAAACACCTCTCACCCAGACCCTGCTGGGCTGAGGCTGGCCCTCTGTGCTGTATATGTGCCTGAGCCCACGCCCCAGGAACGCCTGGGTCCCGCACACACACAGCAGATTAATAAAGGCTGGGGACCAAAAGGGTTTGAGTGAAGAGTTTGTTGATGGATGACACGAGAGGCGAGGACGTTACAGCCAGGCAGGTAGGCCTTCCCTTGGTAGTGAGGAGGGCCTCCGGCTAGGGGCACAGAGAAAGCTTCCAGAGCTGGGGCCCCTGACATGGACAGCCCAGGAGCCTCCCCGCCTCCGGGGAAATTGCTCCCCCTGTCCCTCTTCCCTGCAGACCAGCCCTAGGTAGCTGGCCCAAGGTCCCCAACAGCCCGGTGCAGGGAGGTCTGCCTGGGAAAGGGAAAAGGAAAAGGCGGAGGAAAGCAGAAGGGGGAAATCAAGCCCTGTCCTCCTCGGCCTCCCCCACCACCGACGAGCCCCAAACGGGGCAGAGGGAGATGGTGGGGACCTGGGGGCCCATGGAAGGTGGGCCACGCCGGGTCGGGCCTCGGGTTCCGCCTCCGCGAAATGGGCCACCGGCGCCGGCCGCCTAGCGGAGGGCCGGCCGTGCGGCCGAGGGGCGGGAGGGCGGGGGCGCCGAAGGGGTTAACGCACCTGGGCCGCCGCGGCCCCTCCCGGCCCCTCCTCCGGCCGCGGGGAAGAGGAAAGTCGCGACGGGGGCGCGGCCGGGCCTTCGCTCCCGCCCGCCTCGTCCCCGTCCCCGCCCGCCGTCCCCGAGCCGCGGCGCCCAGAGCTGCGACCCGCGCGCCCCGCTCCGCCGCCGCCCCGGCCCGGGCCGCCATGTCTCTGTGGTGAGTTGGGGGCCCGGCCGGGCCGTCGGGCGGGGGGGGGTGAGGGGGGGGCGCGGGGACCCCCGGCTCCCGCCCCCCGAGGTGGCGGGGACGCGGGGGCGCGGGGGGCGCGAGCCGCTCCCGGGGACGGGAGGATGATACGGCGCTGGGTGCCCCGGGGCTGGCCTCAGTTTCCCGGGACGGACGGGCTCGGCGGCGGCGGCCGGGATGCCCGGCGGGGCGCGGCGCCCGAACCAGCCGGACGGGGCCGAGACCCGCGGGGCGGGGGCGCGCTGCCCTCGCCGGCGGCCCCTTGGCTCTCCTGGGCCCGGGCCCCTCGGCACCCGGATCCCACTCCGGGACCACGGGCTTTGGGGACCCAAGGACTCTCCGGGCAGCTGGGTCCCGTCCCCCATTCCGAGGGCCTCCTGCGTCCTTGGCGACCCCCCCCCCCCCGTCCTCTACGCCCACCCGCAAGGGGCTCTCCTTCCTCCCGGAAAGCTAGAGCCTCGGGTCCCCCACCTCTCCCCGTCTCCCTTTCTCCTTCCTCTGCTGCGGGACTTTTGTTCTACAAAAGTGGGGCGGTGCAGGTGGACCGGCCTGGAGCGGAGGGACACCTCCGCCGCATCCCCCTCTCCTGGGGTGACCCCTGCGGGACTCCTCCAGCCTGGACCTCTAGAACTGGGGGGAAGGGGTGATTCGCTGAAACCCCCACGCAGGAAACTCTGACCCCACAACATTCTGCTGTCCCCTTTGGGAGGGTCGAGTCTGGGTTCACAGCCCCTACTCCAGCACCTAGGGTGACCCAGTCTTCTCCCAACCGAAACCCTGGGACCCCATGGGAAAATGTCTCTCCAGAAGACTCCACATTCACTTGCCCTGGGTGCCTTGCACCTTCAACCAGCCAGTCCCGAGGGCCACCCCCGGCTTCTCCAGAGGCCCTGTGAATGTACATCTCGGTCTCTTTCTTCCCTTCGCCCTGGCCCTGCAGCTCCACCCTGGGGGTCCGGGCTGTCTCCCTCTTGGCCTGGCCCTGTGAAGCCACGCTTTTAGCCTGCCTCTTCCCCGAGAGCCCTCAGCCCCTGCCTCTCTGCAAGAGAGACCGGGGCAGGAGGCCTGGCCACCTTCGGAGCGTGAGCTGAGGACAGAGGGTCCTGGGGAGCCCCCTCCCCCTGCCGCCTCCGCCCTGGGTCTGCCAGCACCTTCGGCAAAAGGTTTTAATTTCTGCTTCTGAAATGGGGGTGGTAGGAGCTATCTGGGCAAGGAGGGTCCCTAGAGAGTGGGGTCCGAACGTGTCCCCTTCCCAGGATGGTAGAGCTGGGGGTCCCCCTCTCCAAGTGGGATGTTGAGAGAGTGGGGCCCAGACGGAGAGCAGTGGCGAGAGGGCGGCGGTCGTGCTCGGAGCCGCCTGCCCCTTTCTCAGGCCTCCATCAGCCGTGTAGGCAGTTTTGCATCGGGTCGGATGGATAGGGTGGAAGGAAAGGGACAGGCTTCTTCGCGTCCCACGTTAGAGCCTCTCCCCAGTGTCCCCCCAGTCCCCCCAGGTCACTGAGGTCCCAGGCTGTAGAGCTGGTACTGTGTCTGCCCCTCCCAATGGTCCCCCCACAAGGTTCGCCCCCAAGGTTCACCGCAGTGGTTCACCAGGTTTGCACAGGGAAATGAAAACTAGCAGGATTGGCTTGCTGGGGACAGGCAGAAATCTCCACCACAGGTCGTCTTTAGAGTCTCGCAGCATTCCCCAGACTGCACACCCACTGTGAGCGGGACTCCTGAGACAGTGCTCCCATTCCTTGTTATCCTCATTGAGGGAAAAAAGAAATCACTGTTTGGAGACGGTAAGGGGGACCCACTTAGAGTCATTTCGCTTGTAGGGGGCAGAGTCAAGATTACAACCTGGGCAGCCTGACCCTGCAGGGGTTGCCTGGGTCCCCTGCTCCTGGCAGAGGGGCAGGGCGGCGCGGGAGAGGAAGCAGGCCCCTCTGACCACTCAGGGACAGCGGGACTTGAGTCTGTGGCCCCTGCAGCTCCAAACATGTCACAGGGGACTCACCTTTTCCTCTCCCCTGCGTGCCACCCTCCATCCACCCCACCCCCGCCCCCAGGAAGAAAACCGTCTACAAGAGCGTGTGCCTGTCCCTGGCCCTGCTTGTGGCCGTAACAGTGTTCCAGCGCAGCCTGACCCCCCACCAGTTTCTGCAAGAGCCCCCGCCGCCCACCCGGGAGCCACAGAAGGCCCAGAACCCCAGCGGACACCTGGTGGACCCTAACAGCTTCTGGAAGAACCCCAAGGATGTGGCCGCCCCCACGCCCATGGCCCCGCGAGGGCCCCAGACCTGGGACATCAGCACCACTAACTGCTCGGCCAACGTCAACCTGACCCGCCAGCCCTGGTTCCAGGGCCTGGAGCCCCACTTCCGGCAGTTCCTGACCTACCGGCACTGCCGCTACTTCCCGATGCTGCTGAACCACCCCGAGAAGTGCCGGGGCGCCGTCTACCTGCTGGTCGTGGTTAAGTCGGTCATCACGCAGCACGACCGCCGGGAGGCCATCCGCCAGACGTGGGGCCGGGAGCAGGAGCTGGGGAGCCGCGGCGCCGTGCGCACCCTCTTCCTGCTGGGCACGGCCTCCAAGCAGGAGGAGCGCGCGCACTACCAGCAGCTGCTGGCCTACGAGGACCGGCTGTACGGCGACATCCTGCAGTGGGACTTCCTGGACAGCTTCTTCAACCTGACCCTCAAGGAGATCCACTTCCTCAAGTGGTTTGACATCTACTGCCCCCCCGTCCAGTTCATCTTCAAGGGCGACGACGACGTCTTCGTCAACCCCACCAACCTGCTGGAGTTCCTGGCCGACCGGCGGCCGCACGAGGACCTGTTCGTGGGCGACGTCCTGCAGCACGCTCGGCCCATCCGCAAGAAGGACAACAAGTACTACATCCCGGGGATCCTGTACAGCAAGGCGAGCTACCCCCCGTACGCGGGCGGGGGCGGCTTCCTCATGGCCGGAGGCCTGGCCCGGCGCCTGCACCGCGCCTGCGACACGCTGGAGCTGTACCCCATCGACGACGTCTTCCTGGGCATGTGTCTAGAGGTGCTGAGCGTGCAGCCCACGGCCCACGAGGGCTTCAAGACGTTCGGCATCTCCCGGAACCGCAACAGCCGCATGAACAAGGAGCCTTGCTTCTTCCGCTCCATGCTCGTGGTGCACAAGCTGCTGCCCGCCGAGCTGCTGGCCATGTGGGGGCTGGTGCACGGCAACCTCACCTGCGCCCGGAAGCTGCAGGTGCTCTGACCCCGGCCAGACCCCCGGGAGGGGCGGGGCCACGCGTTCTTGAGCGCCCCCCGGCGGCCTGGGGCTGGAGCTGCGGCGCCCAGGGCAGAGATCGTGGTCTCCCCCAACCCCTCCGCGCAGGGAGGGGGGGGGTGCTTTGTGTGCCCCTGGGCGTGATGGGGCGCAGTGAGCCAGAAGGGGGCCTCGCTGCGTGGACCTTACCCAGAAAGTGGGCCTTCCCCGCCTGCGGAAGGTCATCTTGGGAGCAAGACCCGTGGCCTCTGGTAGCCCTCCTAACCTGGGTCTCCTGCTTGGCTCCCTGTGACCTGGGAGGAGGCCCTGGTGGCCTCAGGAGGAACCCCGAGCTCAGGTACCCGGGTTAGGCCTGGCCCTGGATGGGACAGGGGCGGCCCTCTTGTCTTCACAGAGAAGATTCTCCTTCTCCCATGAAATGCCTCAGTCTCCCCCACGGGCCCAAGCAGCCCTTTCAGAAGAAGCTCAACCCTGTGCAGGCTCACAGGCGCCCCCCCACCGCCCCCCCTCCCGCAGCCCATGCCCCTGGGTCTCCGGGAGATGGAAGCTCGCAAGGCCCTCGGCAGCCCCCAGCCCCACAACCACCACCACCACCCCGCCCCCAGACCTGCCTGGAGTTGCTGCTCGTCTCT
>CM053605.1:5119807-5130719 GCA_028646535.1 Procyon lotor | reverse complement strand
AAGCCAGCAGCTCCCGCCTGCGCCCAGCTCAAGGCATCACGGAGTAGGTCAGATGCCCCCAGATGTCTACACCGGGCCTCTCCTTCCGGGACACGAAAGGAAGGGCTGGGTCCTCATATAATCTTAGGGCAGAAGGGGGCCGAAGACTAAATGGCTGGGGGTCCAGCTGTGCCCTGAGGGGTGAACAGGTAGGCAAAAGGGAGGACTTCTTATACAGAGGGCTAGAGGAGCAGGTGCAAGGCTGAAGCGGAAAGGAGTTCCTCCCCAGGGTGAGGGGCGAGGGGCGAGGGGGGGTGGTTGGGCCCCAGTGTGAGGACAGGAGCCCCTGAGGGAGGCAGGGCCTGTGAGGCCTTCTGGGTTTTGGGAAGGGGTTCAGACTTGATCCTGAGACGGCAACAGGGCAAGGAGCAGGGGCCCTGGGTGTGTACCCCCTTCCTCAGGGCTCACTGGGGTGCCTCCAGCTGGGCCCCACGGACTGGGAGCTCTCGGCCAAGACTGCACGTTCCCAGCATGGGAACTTCCTCAGCCTCAGCCGCAAGCCCCCCGGGCAGCCTTGCTCCTGATCCCATTTCAGACCATCGACATTAGCTTCCCAGAAGGAAGGGAGGAAGGCCCTGGGGGGACCCATGTAACAGGCCCCCCAGCACAAGGCCAGGGCCTGACGCCACACCTTTGTCTTGAAGGAGGAGTGGCACTCCCATGGTAGAAGGGCAAGGACGGTTCCCAGGTGGGAACAGGTGCAACAGCCCAGAAGTGAGTGAAAGCAGTGGGACATCAGGGGGCGCGCCGGCTGCCCAGTGTGGACAGTGTGGAGATGGGAGGGCCGGGGGTGGGGGCACCCCGGTAAAAAGGCTCATCTGGCTAAGGCTTAGGATGCCGTCTGCATTCCCAAAGGACTCACCTAAGCTTCCAGAGCCAGGAATAGACAAGATCAGATGGGACTCCTAGAAACATGCCCTTGACCCCAGTTCCCCTTGGTGGGGGGCACAGAGAGGCAGCCAGTCCCAGGCCTCAGGAACATCAGTTGGGAACATGGAACATGGGCCCAAGCCCTCCCCACCACTCTCCCCGGCTCCTCTGTCCCCTCACTGGGAACCAGGCTTCACAGAAGAAAGGGCTAGTGATAATGACTGGGAAAATGGCGGAGACCCTTCCACGCAGGGGGCGGGGGGGGGAGGGGGGCTCGTTTCCTCCATCTGCCTGGGAGTGTAACCTGGCTGCCTCCAAGGAGGGTAACCTTGGCCTTTCCAAGGGCTGCTGCTGATCATTTAGGGAAAGACACAAAGGCCTTTCAGGTCTCACAATCTTGCTTCCCAGGAACAATGATGGCAACGGCCATTTTATGAAACTTATTCAGCTTGCCTGGCATTTCACATGTGGAACGGGTATGACCTTCACTGAGGGTGCAAACACAGATACATTTTACTGCTTCTCATTGAGTGATGGAGTCCGAGTCCCTCCTGTACCCCTACTGGCAGAAAATCGAAGTAGAATACGACATTCCAAAACATGCCTCTTTGGCATGAGAATTATCTTGAGCTGGTTATTTTTAAGAAACAGCAGACACAGGAGAAGCTCTGAAAACTGAATTAGATGTGACCCTTTTGTAAGGGATATTGAAACTTGTAAAAGAAATCTCCTTTTGGGTCTCCCTCTCTATGCCAGGAAGAGGAGGATGGGGAATCATCAATGAAGAAGGCAGGGTCTGAAATCCCATAAGTGACTACCCCCCAACACACACACACACACACACACACACACACACACACACACTCCACCCCAACATCCACCCAACAATGGTGGCTTCTGCCATCTTGTCACACACACACACACACACACACACACACACACACACTCCACCCCAACATCCACCCAACAATGGTGGCTTCTGCCATCTTGTCACACACACACACACACACACACACACACTCCACCCCAACATCCACCCAACAATGATGGCTTCTGCCATCTTGTCAAGTTTGACTCCATTTTCCTGGATATCTCCCATGCATACAGGAGGTACACATGTCGCTGAACTTCTGTTTATCTGTCTTTTACTGAAGGGGAGGGTCTCAGAAAAATTATTTTTTCTCCCTCTTGGAGCCCACTCCCTCCCAAACTGTAGAGAACTTCAAGGGCTTCCAAAGTGCCAAGCGCGCAAGTCAGCGACTCTCAGGAAAGCCTGGGAGCCGCCCTCTTCAGCTGTTGCCTGTCCGTCCACGCGGGGGCGCTGTGGACCGTGGGCCGGCGCAGTTGTTCTGAGATGCGGCCTTCCGCGCACACGCTGTGGAGGGGCCCAGAACTCACACATAAAGAGACCTTCTCTTAACCATAACAGTAAATTTGAGTCCGTCCTCAACCTGATCCTGGGGAGCAGGCTGGCGGGGAGATGGGTCGCAAACCCTTTCCCCCCCAAAGTCCCTGGGCTTCGAATACAGCATGCCTCCCCTCGTTGCCAGCCACCAGCTCTGCGTTCCAGGGCGAGGTGATGAGGGGTGGCCGTGGGTGCCCACTGGGTCACGTTTGCATAACTCCAGGAGGCCACTCAAAGAACCCCAGCCTGAACAAAGAAGGCCTGTTCCCAGGTGACTGTCCACGCGGGCTGAGAAGCAGCGGGGAGGGAAGCTTCTGGAACCCCCTTACACACCGCGGTCAAGTGAAGAAAACAGGCTCCCAGAAGGGTCCCACAGCTACTTTCTGACAGGGCAGGACTTGAACTTAGGTCTGTGCCCCTTAACCCCTCAACCTCCCAAAAAGCTTCACGCCCTCCTTTTCCCCTCAGTAGTAACTTCTGGGTGTATTTCTGGGGTTTTGCCCCAAAGCCCAAAGAGTAGAAAAATGTTACACCCAATGACTGATTTGAAATCTAATATTTTGGTGTTTGGGGAAGCCCAGCAGTATTAGCACTGTTAAAAAAAAAAAAAAATTCCAGATAGTTACTTAAAATATTAGGAAGAAAAACTTGTTTCAAAAATACCCTAAAAACAAGCAAACAAACAAACAAATGCACTAAGCTTTAAAGCACAACCCCCAAGCAGTCGGCGCCTTGCCCCATTCATTCTCCTTGAGCTATTTTGCACCTTTTTTAAATTGCAGGTTCTGGTGGCTAGGGAAACAGGTGGCCCCGGGAGCTGCCAGTGACTTCTCTCCCCCCCGTGGAAAAACCAGTTTTGCCTCCGCTTGGAATTCAATGCCTTCGCTCCATATAAATTTGTGCTTTTTAACGTCTCCTGTGACCCGGCGGTAGCATCTGCTTGCCCTCAGGTGAATAAAATACATTTTTACCTCAAGGTCATTTTTATATCTGTACGAATTATAACATTTAAATCTTTCTGAAAATTCTTTTAACAATTGCTTTTATTCTAAAACGAACATATAATGGGGTGGAATGCCATTTTTGGATGTATTTCTACTACAAAAATCGCCTCCTGGGACAAATTTTACACCTTCCGGGCGAGGCCAGGCCCAGAGCTCAGTCCTTCCCGACGGGACTCAAGCCCCGCGGCTTGTCTGAAAAGGCCCCGCTCCAGGGAGCTTTGAAAAATGCTCGTGTCCAGGCCCGCACCCAGGCGGGTCCCCTGCGACCCTCGGGAAGGGGCGCGAGTCCAGGTATTTTAAACCGCTGCCCCCGCTGCCCGGGCGAGCGGCCCAGCGGGGAACCCGCGGCCCGGGCGGGGATTTAGTGACCCCGCAGGGCAGCAGGGGACCTATTAGGAATCTCCTCGCGCTTTGTTTTAATCCGGTGCGGCCGAATCTAACAGGAATGCCCGGAATTCTTGCCGCCGCCCCTAGGCTGGGCAGCTGCCCCCGGGGGCTTGTAAGCGCGGTGCGGAAAGAGGTGCTGGAGGGCGCGGGCGTCCGAGGGCGGTCAGCCCGACCGGCGCCCCAGAAGCCATCCCTGAAGCGCCCCGGGCTTTAGTGGGGACAGTCGCAATTTGCCGGCGGGGGGGCGGGAGGGGATGCGGGGCGGAGGGCGGTGAGTGCTGGTGGAACCCGCCGAATCCCGGGGGTCTGGCCGGGCGCACCTGCGGGCTGGAGGCTCGGCCGCGGGGGGCGGCGCCCTTCCCCCTCGGAACCCGCGGGGCAGGGGGCGGATCGGGGGGCGGGGCCCCGCGGGGCCCGAGCGCGCAGGGCGGGGCCGGAGGGCCGAAGGGGTCCTCGGCTCCCTGGCCGTCCCGGGAGAGGGCGGGGAGCGCCCCCTACTGACCACGTAGGAGAGCGTGACGATAGGAGAGGAAGGAGGATTGGAGCAGGTTTTGCAGAAATCTGTAACTCGCCTTACGGGGTCCCCAAATCCCCACCAAACGGTTTAACAGGAATTGTTAGCTGGTAATGGGATTCCCCGGGTTTCGTTCTTTTCTTTTGGCTTATCTGCATAAAGCTTCTTCTTTTTCTTTTCTTTTTTTAAGATTTATTTATTCGAGAGAGAAAGAGCGCGAGCGTGCGAGCGGGGCGAGGGGCAGAGGGGGTGGGGGACAGCGGGAATCCAGAAGCAGACTTAACCCCGGGCGCCCCTGTGCAAGGCTCTCTACCATGAGCGTGTCTCACCGAGCTGACAGCACAGTTGAGGAGGAAGAAGTGTGTCAACATCCGGACAGACGTGGTGGCTTCGAGGTCCTCTGGACCACCTTAGGGAGGCTCTTCCAGGGGAAGGAGGACTCACTCTTGCTTTCCCCACCGAGAAGATGAGTGCAGCCCCTCCCGCTTGACAGAAATCACCGGCCTCCGCACCCTCACGGGCCTTCTGCGATCTGATCAAAGGTCTTGGATAATCAGGGAAGAGTTTACTGTCCTTGTAATTGTTTAGCGTCTGAGCCCTTACAGACGGGATGCAGTACTCTAATTTTTATATTAAAGCTAACACTGGGTATAACCAGCGTTAGTCGGGGTGTGTTTGGTTGCAAGTGACATAAAATTCAGCTCCAGTAAAAGACCAGGGGCCTCCTGGGGCAGGCTTGGTCTGACCCGGCTGCTCAGCCCGGAGAGAGGTGATCCCAGAGATCTGCGCTCAAGCCACTAAGCAAAAGCTTAGCACGGACCGCCCCCTCAGAAGCCAGGCGGGTGCTCTGGGAAGACTCTGAGGCAGGTCCCCAAACAGCTGACCATCCACGACAGCCGCCCCTAGTTAACTAAAACCAGCTCCAGGCGAAAGGCAGGACTCCAATGAGCCCTGCTCTCCCAGACCTGATCTAACCTTTCTTGCTGGATTTGTTTTATGTAATTTAAAGCTGTGCTCTTTGGCACTTGAAAAATAGGAAGTTTCTCATAAAATGTATCTTGTATCATGAAGAGCCATTGTGCAGGACAGTGTGCCTATCACACACACACACACACACACACACACACACACACACCCTGCCCCCCCAATACAAACATCCCACCCGCTCCCCAGGATCCTGTGCCTGTGACGAGACATCGCCCCTATAATTCTGTTGCACCGTGTGGCCCAGGGGACCTTAAGACCAGGGGATTACCCAGGCGAGCCTAATCCAATCTCGCGGTCCTTCAAATTGGGGAGCTTCCTCTGGCCAGTGGCAGAAGGAGAAGTCAGAGTGATTGGAAGCTGGCGGATGATTCCAGAAGCCATTGCAGACTTAAAGACGAAGGGGCTAAGTGACCAAGAATGAGAGCAGCTTCCAGAAGCTGAGAGCAGCCCCTGGTGGTGAGCCAGTAAGGAAATGGGGTCTGTGGTCCGAGGACTACAAGGAGCTGAATGCTGCCAGTAAGAGAAATAAGCTTGGGGCAGGAGCCCGAGTTCCAGCTGAGAACGCAGTGAGCCTCACCTTGACCACGGCACAAGCAGAGGACCCGGCCGTCCTGACCCGGCCGTCCCGCACCAGTCTAGCACGTTGCCAGAAAACTACAAAAGTAGTAAGAGTCTGTCACATACTAAAGAGTCTGATTTTTTTTTTAATAGTGTGATTAAATATGCAGCCCAGAATAGAGCGAACGGACAAAAATTACAGACATCAACGATGCCACACTTTCGTGAACAGATTGAATCAAAGATCCATACCCCACACAGCCTTTACCTTCCTTCTGCACGTGAAACTTTGACCATGCATGTGTATTAAGAGGAAAGAAAACATCAAGTCTTTTCCAAAGCAGAAATTCGACAGGCCAAACACTAGGTCCGTGATACAATAAATCAGAAAGTACCCACAAAAAAGTAAAGCAAACAATGAGGATATTGACAACAGGGGATGGAGGCAAAGGGGAAATGAACAATGACAACAATCCTAGCCTCTTTTTTTTTTTTTAAGATTTTATTTACTTATTTGACAGAGAGAGAGACAGTAAGAGAGGGAACACAAGCAGGGGGAGTGGGAGAAGGAGAAGCAGGTTTCCCGACGAGCAGGGAGTCCAATGCAAGGCTTGAGTCCAGGACCCTGGGATCATGACCTGAGCAGAAGGTAGACGCTTAACAACTGAACCACCCAGGTGCTCCCCTAGCCTCTTTCTTAAGTAACTGTGGCCTCGAAGAGAAAACAGAGGGGCACCTGGGTGGCTCAGTCGGTTAAGTGTCTGCCTTCCACTCAGGTCATGATCTCCAGATCCTGGGATGGAGCTCCACGTCAGGAATCCCTGCTCAGCAGGGAGTCTGCTTCTCTCTCTCTCTCTCTCTCTCTCTCTCTCTCTCTCTCTCTCTTTCCCTCTGTCTCTCCCAACTGCTCGTTATCTCTCTCAAATAAATTAATAAAATCTTTAAAGATTAAAAAAAGAGAAAATAAAAAGTATAATGGCCAATTGTTTTGAATTAGGAATACCATATCATTATAGGATAATGCCAACTCATCTCACTATGATTTCAAAGGTGTTGAGTAGGGGCGCCTGGGTGGCTCAGTGGGTTGAGCCTCTGCCTTTGTCTCAGGTCATGATCTCAGGGTCCTGGGAGCCCGCATCGGGCTCTTTGCTTGGCTGGGAGCCTGCTTCCCCCTGCCTCTCTGCCTACTTGTGATCTCTCTCTCTGTCAAATAAATAAATAAAATCTTAAAAAAAAAAATACACCAAAGGTGTTAAGTGTCAGGTCTTGGTCCTAAAGTGGTGACTGTTGAACACTGCAAAATTTAACAGCTTTAGATGCATTTATTTTTGTAAGAAAAAAATAATATAAATAACTGATCTAACATTTCAACTCAAAACTTCAGGGAGAGAACTGTAAAACAGAATCAAGCCAAGTCAGAAGAAGGAGATCACAGAGGCATCATAAAGATGAAAGTTAAATTTGGTGAATGTGAAAGCAGTAGAATTGATAAAGAAATCCAAAGGTAGATTTTTTTAAAGATTTTATTTTTTAAAAAAGATTTTATTTTTAGGTAATCTCTACACCCAACATGGAGTTTGAACTCACAACCCCAAGATCAAGAGTTTGTGGGCTCCACCGACTGAGCCGGCCGGTGCCCACAGAGATAGATGCTTAAACCAAAAAAGAAAGCGTTCCATCTATGCCAAAAGTAATAAAAAGGTGAGAAAAGTCAAATATAATTAGCAAGTTGAGGTAGTTAGTCCAGAATATAATGCAAAATTAGAAGAATTACAATTCCCATAGGAATAGGTGAATAGATTTTTAAATCTTATTGAAAACTATGGTTCAGGGGCGCCTGGGGGGCTCAGTGGGTTAAAGCCTCTGCCTTCAGCTCAGGTCATGATCTCGGGGTCCTGGGATCGAGCCTCACATCAATCTCTCTGCTCAGCGGGGAACCTGCTTCCCCCTCTCTGTCTGCCTGCCTCTCTACCTACTTGTGATCTCTCTCTCTGTTCAATAAATGAATAAAATCTTTTTTAAAAAAAGAAAAAGAGGGGCGCCTGGGTGGCTCAGTCGTTGAGCGTCTGCCTTCGGCTCGGGTCATGGTCCCGGGGTCCTGGGATCGAGCCCCGCATCGGGCTCCCTGCTCGGCGGGAGGCCTGCTTCTCCCCCTACCATTCCCTCTGCTTGTGTTCCCTCTCTCGCTGTTTCTCTCTAATAAATAAAATCTTTAAAAAAAAAAAAAGAAAGAAAGAAAAAGAAAACTATGGTTCAAATTAATAAAAGAAACAGATTCAAAAAAACAAAAATCCTTATGTTCCCACGAGGGGGAAGATTTGAAAGCATTATCAGAGAATCATCTTCCCAGAGTCTCTGATACCCTTTGGGCAGTAAGTTCTTTCCGACTCCAAAGAAACAAGTCACTCCAGCCTATGTGAGCCATGGCAAAGAAGGCCAAACTCTCCACCTCCTTGTATGAAGTTAGTATAAGCTGAGTGCCAAACCCAGCAGAGAGGGCAGGTGGCCTGGCCCAGGGCCCCTGCAGGCTGCAAATGGTCAGAACGCCCATCCGGCTCCTGGCTTTGAGCGACCAGGTACTCGCTCTCCCATTTGTCCCTAAATCCTCTTGATCAATAGTCCCCCTTGTGCAGGGTAGACCTGGCCTTCGCCTTATCTCTGGGACCCCCCAAGGAGCTTGTGTTCTGGATCATTCTCACCAAAGCTGGGTTTTCTTGCTGTCTTCCTCATCATTCTTATTGACTTAGACACAGTTAACCTATTTACCCACCACCCTGTGCCCACACTGCCACTGAATGCCTCTGACTCTCTAGCAGCTCCTAGACATTGCTCACAAGCTGTGGATCCGAAGGTCCCCTTGGGGACTTTCTGCAAGCAAGAGTTGCGTCTGGTAGGTCTCTACCAGAGAGAATGGACTAGGCAGTGAATAGAAGGCAGTGTCCATCCTTCCCCTTATGGAGATTGTCGCTGCTTCCCCCCACACACCTCTCAATCCACCTCGTAGCTTTCATAGGTATCTGCACCTAACTGAGACACAGCTCCCCTTCTCATATCCTGTTCTCTTACCGGGGGAGTGGGTCCCACGGTAAGATTGCTCAAGTCCCTGGAAGAATATGGTTCTTTCAGTTTTGCCCCAAAGAGTTCCCCTATTCCATTTGTAGTTACTGGTAACTGGTAGGAACCCAACTGCAAACTAGGTCAAGAAAAAAAGAGCTTTTCCTGGATGTAACAGATCTCTAGAGCTTCAGGCATGGCTGCATCCAGGTGCTTAAATGATCTTTTTTTTTTTTAACCTGTTAGCTTTTCTTTTCTCTGAGTCGATTTGATTTTCTAGAAGGCAGCTTCAGACTTACATGGTCTTTCAGATCACACTCCCAAAAGAAAAAAAAAAGTAAGCAGAAGGAGTTAGGGGTCCCCAAAGAAAGAAAGCTTTCGTGACACAAGTCATTTTAGACCCCCAATAATTTTCCGTAATTTATGCCCTTCTCACCCAAACACCCTTCTTGCAGAACTTCTGCAAGTTCTGACACTTCCTCGGGGGCATCAGAATTGCAAGAAATGCAAAAACCTAAAAAAAAAAAAAAAAAAAAAGGCGCAAAAATCTCAGTAGTTAAGGATTTAAAAGGAATACAAAAACACCGACAGTCTCTACCGCCCAGGAAATAGCTTACCTATACCAGAGACAATAAATCAGTGGTAAAACTCCCAGCGCTGTTTCAGAGGTAGGCAAGGCCCTGCATTCCTTACCCAAGGTAAGGACCCCAAGACCCCGTCCAGTTTACTCCAGCTCTTGGCCCTTGGAGCACGCCCATAGCCCCTTCTCCCTGTCCAGCTGTCACCCATCTCCTCATAATGTAAAATCTCCACCCAAGAAGGCTCACAAGCCTCATTAACACAACATACAGTGAATAGGCATGTTTCCTTAAGACGCATGCGCAACATTGTGCCCGCCTCCACCCACGATGACAAAGCTCCCCTTTCCAAATGTCCCTTCTAACCCTAAATAAAAGAAACGCATTCACCCTTGTTCAGGGAGTCGGGACTTGGGAAGCTATGCCCCCTCATCTCCTTATTTGCTGCAAATAGTTGGTCCTTTCTGTGTGACAACTCCGCCTAGTGCAGCCCATCGGTACCTCCCCAAGGTGCCAAATCGCATTAGTTTAGTCACTAGATGTGCATCTTTCTGATATTTCCCGCAAAAACTTGAGGAGAGACCCTTATGAGACTGGCGTGTGCCATAGGTCTAAGCCAGAAACGATGTTTATGGGAGGAGAATGCAGTCCTCCGCTAAGCAGGACATCACTGAGGGCTGGGGGAAGGGAGAGGTGAGCAGGGAGCCCCTCCCGGGACTCGATCTTAGGACCCTGGGATCACAACCTGAGCCAGAAGCAGATGCATCACCAGATGTATTTTAACTGGAAGATCAAGGGAGAGAATCAAGCGTGTATTCTATTCCGTAGAAACTGTACCTCGGGATAACCAAAGAGTTTGGGAGAAAAGTTCCTTACAGACTTCCAGCTAATAAACAAGAAACAAATGGTAGAATTAGAATATCGTGATGTGGTGAGTCATGAAAAAATGGATCTAATATGATCATCAGGGGCTGTCGAAGCTAAGGAAACGCCGATGGGGCAGCCTACAATGGCCAGACCAGGCATGCTAGCAACCGCTGACCCCACTGATCAATCTTAACACCCTAAGAGACAACCAGACGGGGTGTCTCGGCGTGTGATGCGGTAGGAAGTATCCATCCAAGCGCTGCTTGGGTTTCCTTCGCCTTTAGGACTGCAGCGGGCTCCCCCAGCCGCTGGAAGTGCGGTCTGGTCCGCGGCTGACACCCGGGTCCCTCCCTGCAGGTGTCCGTGGGCTGTACTCCCGCCCCCGAGACAGGACAATGAGAGGGTACAAAAGCCCCGCCCTTCCCCTCCGCCCAGCTCCAGAGCTCCCGTGGGCGCCGAGACCTCTGTCCCAGCGGCATCCCGGCCCAGCTGCTGCTCTATCCCCACCCCCACCCCCACCCCCACCCGGGTAGAGGCTCTGAGCCTGGGAGCCCCGCCCCGTAAACCTCCTCCTGCAAAGTCTTCCTCTCAAGGTCTGCGTGCAGGCAACCTGGCCTCGGACACCGCCTACACTTGCCTCCAAACTTGA
>CM053605.1:5086464-5119307 GCA_028646535.1 Procyon lotor | reverse complement strand
CCCCCCCCCCCCCCCCCCCCCCCGGCTTGTGTTCCCTCTCTGGCTGTTGCTTTGTCAAATAAAGAAATAAAATCTTTAAAAATAAATAAATAAATAATAAACACTTTGTTGAGAAGACTGCTTTTCCCCATAGAATGCCTTAGTTCCATTATAAAACAAGCAATTAACTATGTCTATGAGGAATTACTTCTGGAATGCTTCCTCTGTTTCATTGATCCCTATATTTACCCTTACAACAAGAGCCCACAGCCTTGATTACTGTTATAATAAATCTTGCAATCATTTCGTGTAAGTCCTCCAGTTTTGTTTCTTTACTTTTCAAGATTGTTTAGCTAGTCTACTCCTTTGCATTTCTCACATCCTTGTAACCTTTATAATTCTGCTTATTAGTGATAGTAGTTATTTTAGTAGATTCCTTAGGATTTTGCTACATAGACAAATCATATCGTGTGAATAAAGAGTTTTAACTCTTCCTTCCCCATCTTTATACTTTTTAATATTCTTTTCCTTGGCTTATTGAATTGGACTTCCAATACAGTGTTAAGGAGAAATAGGGAGAGCAGATATCCTTGTCCTGTTCACTGTCTTACAGGGAAAATGTTCAACATTTCACTATGAAGTATGATGCTAGCTGTGGGTTTTTCATAATGTTCTTCATCAGTTTATTGAGTTTTGTTTATTATGAATATTGATTGTTGAATGTTGACAGAGTCAACTTTTATTTGGACATTTGTATTTACTCCTTTATTCTATAATGCAGTAAATTACATCAATTTTCAAATATTAAATAAATTTGAATTGAGGATATACCCCACTTAGTCATGATATATTATCATTTTTATATATTGATAGATTTAGCTTGCTAATATTTTTATTTTATTTTTTTAAAGATTTTATTTATTTGACAGAGAGAAACACAGCGAGAGAGGGAACACAAGCAGAGGGAATGGTAGCGGGAGAAGCAGGCTTCCTGCCGAGCAGGGAGCCCGATGCGGGGCTCGATCCCAGGACCCTGGGGTCATGACCTGAGCCGAAGGCAGACACTTAACAACTGAGCCACCCAGGCACCCCAACTTGCTAATATTTTTAAAGAATTTTTGTTTATGTTAGTGAGGGACATTAGCCTATTTTTTTTTTTTTGGAATTTTCTTTCATATTTTGATATCAGTGCTCATAAAACAGATTGGAAAGCATTCCTTCCTCTATTTTCTGAAATAGTTTGTGTAAGATTGGTGTTATTTCTTCCTTAAACACTTGATAGAATTGACTTATAAAGCTGTCTGAGGGGCGCCTGGGTGGCTCTGTGGGTTAAAGCCTCTGCTTTCTGCTCAGGTCATGATCTCAGGGTCCTTGGATAGAGCCCCGCATCGGAGCCTGCTTCCCCCTCTGCCTCTCTGCCTACTTGTGCTGTCAAATAAATAGATAAAATCTTAAAAAAAAAAAAAAAAAAGCTGTCTGAGACTGGAGTTTTCTTTGTGGGAGTGTTTTAAATGATAAGTTCAATGTCTTCGTAGATGCAGGCCTAACTATTCAAGATCAACCATTTCTTCTTGTGTCAGTTTTGCAGAGTTGTGTTTTCAAAGAGTTTGCTCCTTTTGACTAAATTGTTAAACTTATTGGAATAGAGCTGTCCATAATATTCCCTTGTTATACTTAATATTTGTAAAATCTGTAGTGGTATTTCCTCTTTCATTCCTGATATTGGCTATTTGTGTTTTCAGTTTTTTTCTTATCAGTCTTGCTATCAATTATACCAATTCTTTTAATCCTTCCAGTTTACCTTGATTTTTCCGTTTTCAATTTTCATTTTTCTGCATATTTTAAGCATAATTTCATCTTCCTTATTTTTTTTTACCTTTTTTTAAGTTTTATTTATTTGAGAAAAGGGAGAGAGACAGAGAGAGCACAAGCAGGGGGAGAGGCAGAGAGAGGGGGAAGCAGGCTCCTCGCTGAGCAGGGAGCCCGATGCTGGGGCTCGATCCCAGGACCCTGAGATCATGACCTGAGCCGAAGGCAGACGCTTAACCATCTGAGCCACCCAGGCGCCCCTCTTCCTTTTTTTCTTAAGCTAAAAACTTAGATCATTAATTTTAAACCTTTTTCCCATTCTTTTATAAAGCATTTAAAGTTATAAATTTCCATCCAAACACTGCTTTAGCTGCATCCCAAAATGTTTTATCATTCTCTTTTAATAATTTCACTGGTTGTCTCTACTTGTTGTTGGGTTTTTTTGTGTGTTTTTTTTTTTTTAATTTTATTTGTTAGAGAGAGAGAGCGCGCAATTAGGGAGAGCAGCAGGCAGAGGGAGAAGCAGGCTCCCTGCTGAGCAAGGAACCCAAACTCAGGACTCAGTCCCAGGACTCTGGGATCATGACCTGAGCTGAATGCAGACACATAACCAACTGAGCCACCCAGGTGCCCCTGTGGTTTGAGCTGTAAGTGTGCTAATGAATTCTCTCATCTCCATTTGTTTGAAAGTGACCTATTTCTCCTTCACTTTTTTTTTTTTTTAAAGATTTTATTTATTTATTTGATAGAGAGATCACAAGTAGGCAGAGAGGCAGGAAAAGGGAGAGGGGGAAGCAGGCTCCCTGCTGAGCAGAGAGCCCGATGCGGGGCTCCATCCCAGGACCCTGAGACCATGACCTGAGCCGAAGGCAGAGGCTTTAACCCACTGAGCCACCCAGGTGCCCTCTCCTTCACTTTTGAAGAATACTTTGTAGCTATAGAATTCTAGATTATTTCCCATTTAGCACGTTAAAGATATTGTTCATTGTTGGGGTGCCAGGAGTGCCAGGGTAGCTCAGTTAGTTAAGCTTCCAACTCTCGGTTTTGGTTCAGGGATCGGCCCCTCGTTGGTTGGGCTCTGGGCTCCATGCTCAGCAGGGAGTCAGTCCGCTTGAATGAAGACTCTCTCCCTCTACTCCTACCCCCACTCACACTTTCTAAAATAAATGAATAATCTTAAAAAAAAGATATCATCCATTGTCTTATATTTTTCCTTATGAGAATTTAGCCATCATTCTTATGTTCCTTTGCAGGTAATAGATCTTTTAAACTTTTTCATTTTTGTTTTTCAACAATTCAGTTATGTTGTGCAGAGATGTGGCTTCCTTCTTGGCTCTGTGGGTTGTTTCTTATCAAGTTTAGGAATTTTCAAGGATTATTTTCCAAAGAGATATTTTTCAGCCACCTTCATTCTCTTCTCTCCCTCATGGACTCAATTACATGTTAGGCAATTTGATATTGTCATTGAGGCTCTCTTCATTTTTTTCTTCAATCTTTTTTGAGTTTCAGTTTGCATAATTGGGGGGTGTCACGTGAGTGTGTTAGGTTTGATGAGTGGAGAGTTGTGGGAACACGTGATAGGACCAAAAAGAAGCTATGAGCTAAGTTCCTTAAACTGGGAAAGACAGGCCTGTTCTTCAAATTCCTCTTGGTGTTCCCATCTCCAGAGATAAAGATGTTCCTTTCCTCTAGCTATAGGGAGGGCACCTTTCACTTGGAGGTCTATGACCTGCTTCAGGGAAGGTCACAGAGTCCTTCCTAGTCTGTTTCTCAAATTCCTTCAGCTTGAAATATTCAATATGTCAAGATGCTATGTTTTGGGGTAGCATGTCCTGAATTCTGTCAATATTTTCTATTGATCTGTCTTCTGGCTAACTGATCCTTTCTTCTGGGGCACCTGGGTGGCTCAGTTGTTAACATATTTAACATATTTGTAATGATTAAAGTCCTTGCCTACAAATTTCAACATGCGAGTTGTGTTTATTGATGGATGTTTTGTCTTGATTGTGGATTATTTTCATACTTCATTGCATGCCTAATTTTTTTTAAGATTTTATTTATTTGACGGAAAGAGATAAGTAGGCAGAGGGGGAAGCAGGCTCCGATGCGGGGCTCCATCCCAGGACCTCGAGATCATGACCTGAGCTGAAAGCAGAGGCTTTAACCCACTGAGCCACCCAGGGCCCCCCGCTCTTTTTTTGAGTAAACTCTATGCCCAACATGGGACTCAAACTCATAAACCTGAGATGAAAATTCACATGCTTCACAGACAGAACCAGCCAGGCACCCCTATTAATTTTTTTCTTACTGGACATGACACATTGTCCTGTACAGTCTGAATTTCATCATCTTCCTCTGAACACTATTTTGTTCTAGTAGGCAACTAAATTCCCAAGAGTACGTTGATAATGTGGTGGCTCAGTTTCAAGCTTTAGGCTTTGTGAGGGTGGGCCTATTTTGGTTTTGTAATTTGTCCCTAGTCCTAGACTCAGTCCTTAAGCCTGTTACTTCTACAGTATGGCCCTTCGAAGTTTCAAAGAAAAGCTTGAGGTGCTTATCAAAACCCCCTAACTGGGCAGAACTTGAACTCTCTCTCGCTAGCACCAGGCAGCAGCTGGCATCTGTAGCCAGCTCCTTCACCTTTCCACTGTTTCCCCAGGGCTCATTAGATAGCTCCCCGAGCATACACAACTTAGGACTTGGCCAAGAATTTGAAGGCTATGGAGTGTGCAGATTTTATGGCTCTTTGTCTCCTGTATCTTCAGGAAAACTTCCAGATTCAACTCCAAACTGCTTCCTCAGTGCAGTAAGACCCCCTTTCTGCTTAAACTCGGAGGAGTCATGCTAACTGGGGGATATCCTCGGTGGGGAGGAAAGCTGGTTAAAGATGGATCTCACGCAGTACTCCTGTCTTCTTCGAAGGATGACAGACATCTGCTCCAGTTTCTCTGGTATTATTTGTCCAACATCCTTAAAAGTTGATTTATATTTTGTACAGAGTTTGTAATTGTTATCAACAGGAAGGTTAGTCTTTTTTAAGCCACTCTATCATTACCAGAACCAAACTCCCTAACTGTATTATTTGACAGAGAGACAGCGAGAGAGGGAAGATAAGCAGAGGGAGTGGGAGGGAGAAGCAGGCTTCCTGCTGAGCAGGGAGCCGGATCCGTCCTAGTACCCTGGGATCAGGACCCTAGCAGAAGGCAGCCGCTTAACATACTGAGCCACCCAGATGCCCCTTAAACTGTATTTCAAATGCAAACACATCTAATGCATTAGTGAGTAATTCTACCACAAAAGTTGTGCTTAAAAAATTTTAATAATTTTACTTCAGTATAATTGGTTTCCCTTGTAATCCTTATTTTTTTTTAAAAGATTTTTTAATCTCTACACCCAACGTGGGGCTCAAACTCATAACCCTAAGATTGAGAGTCACATGCTCCTGACTGAGCCAACCAGGTGCCCCTGTACACCTTTCTTTTGAGATTATTCTGAGAGTTTCAAAGGTTTTACCAGAAACCCCTATACACAAATGTGAAGACATTAAAGCCTTTACCCTCAGTTGCTGGGTTACCTGACCTGAGGGGGACAGCCACTGACTCACATCTATTAATTCAGAGTCTGTTGAAAGGATCTAATCCCAGGGCTCTTTGTTCTTTTCTTTCCCTCTCCACCTCAGCCCAGTATCACAAAGCCACCACACTAATGTGTCTGTCCATTTTCTAAGGGTGGAGAAGGGACTTTCAGGATGGAAGGGGAGATTATCTATCAGGTGCTTCAGGTAAGCAGGTGGACCCAAGCCACGATGCTGGGGAAAAAGGAGTGGGAGGCAGGAGTGTGGTCCTTCTCAAAGTATGGCAATAGTATGGCAATGAAGGGAAGTGGGAATAACTGGGTAGGGAAGTCGGGTCAAGGAGTCAGTCTTTTTTTTAATTTATTTGACAGAGAGAGCACAAGCAGGGGGAGCAGTAGATAGAGGGAGAGGGAGAAGCAGGCTCCCTGCTGAGCAGAGCCCAACATGGGACTCGATCCGAGGACCCTGAAGGCAGACTCTTAACCGACTGAGCCACCCAGGTGCCCTAGAGGACAATTTTTTTTTTTTTTTTTTAAGATTTATTTGACAGAAACACAGCAAGAGAGGGAACACAAGCAGAGGGAATGGTAGCGGGAGAAGCAGGCCTCCCTCTGAGCAGGGAGCCTGATACAGGGCTCGATCCCAGGACTCTGGGATCATGACCTGAGCCGAAGGCAGACGCTTACCGACTGAGCCACCCAGGCACCCTGAGGACAATTTTTTTAATGAGAAAAGTTTTGGCACTTCTTTAGGCTGAGGAGAGAGAGATTGAGATATGAAAGAGATCATTATGGGGGCCTGGGTGGCTCAGCCATTAAGCATCTGCCTTCCACTCTGGTCATGATCCAGGGGTCCTGGGATTGAGTCCTACATTGGGTTCCCCCTGCTCTGTAGGGAGCATGCTTCTCTCTCTGACTGCCACGCCCCCTGCTTGTGCTCTCTGTCAAATAAATGAATAAAAACCTTTAAAACCAAAAAACACAAAATCATTAGTGAATCAAGCACAGAAAAGAGTTAACTTTGAGAAAGGGAACAAGACAAGGGTTCGATAAAATGGAGTTGTCAGTGGATTCTACAGCACTGGTCAAAGTGTGCTAAGTAGACTTCCTTGCAGATTCCCAAGCCTCAGCACTTAACCCAAGGGTAAGTTTGAAGTCAAAACCACATAGGCCAAAAAAACAAAACAAAAACACATAGTCCTGAAATGAAGCCTCAGGGTTCCACATCCTTGTGAATGTACTGCCACCTGCTGGAAGAATGACAGAAGCAGCGACAACCATTTGCTAAAGGGAACCTGCTTTTCTACTAAAATGGCTGCAAAATCTTCACCCAACACACCAATTCCAAAACCAGTCTTCAGGGAGGCCTAGGATTAAGACATTTATTTGCAGGACTCCAGTCCCTAAATAGAAAGCTTCAGGTTCCTCTTTGGCCTTTCAGGGCTGCCAACAATCCTCCAATCTCCTCTCCATTCAAGTCAGACTACCTCTGGAACTACCAGTAGTAACAGGGCTAGATGGTCCCCTTCCTTAATGGTGATGAACCAAATAGCAGATAAAGTGAGATCAATCCTTTTCTGCCCACTGCAGGTTTATAGAGGGGTTGAGGTAAATGCCTGGCATACCCCAGGAGCATATACTCTTTTATTAAAAAAAGTACATTGGGGCGCCTGGGTGGCTGTCATTGGGCATCTGCCTTCTGCTCAGGTGATCTCAGGGCCCTTGGATCAAACCCCAGGACAGGCTCTCTGCTCAGCAGGATGTGGGCTTCTCCATCTCCTGTACACTTTCTCAAAAAGTATATATATAGAAAAGCAATTCTTATGAAGTAGGTTTCCCTTTCCTCCAGCAAAGAATGGACAAAACCCCATGTCTGGGGCAGTCAAATCCTATTTAACAGCATTTGAGTACTTGAGCACTGGTTGTGCTGGGCCCAGGCCAATAGCAACCCTAATTTATGTTCCTAATGGCCAAATACCCTATTTTCACCTTTACTTAGACCTTCAAACCTACCAGAAAGTAGGCAGCCAGGGTAAGCACCTACGTAGGAAAAGGCTGTAGGGTCATGAAGGCCGTAGGCATCTTTGGCTTGGTCTCAAGAGATCCTAACACCAACCTTACAGGCCTTCCTGCAAATCCAGTAGCGGGGCATTCATCCGCCACAAATATAAATTTTGAATGCCATTCACCTTTCCTGTAGTAGAAGAGCTAAGAGACTTAAGCCACAATATTCTTGATGTGCTCCAATTCAAACTTGATTCTAGAGAAACAGAATGCCAAGTTTTTTTAGGTTTGACTGTCAGAGAACATGCCCCTGCTGGATGCTTTTCTTCACAGCAGTACTGAACTTCCACTGGCAGGCTCACCCTCCAAGGCCATCTACAGCCACAGTACACGCAAGGGGACTAGTTTTAAGTCACAGATGATATGTGAACCTGATTTCCTTACCCCATAATGCAACTCAAACAGGACAAAACTGAACTGTCCATTTATTTCCTTAGAGGGCAATCAAATTGCCCTTTAAGCCTAAAAAATTCTCCAGTGTGTGTGTGTGTAAATTTTTTTGAAGGACTTTATTTTTAAGCAATTTCTACACCTAATGTGGGGCTCAAACACAATCCTAAAACCTAGAGTTGAATGCTCTGCTAGCCAGGTGCTCCTTCTACATTTTGAGTAGTGTGACTAAAACAGGTGGTTAGAGTCCATGGGCGTTTGATTTTGAATGGCTAGGTTTAAAAATCTCTGCTCTCAGGGGTGCCTGGGTGGCTCAGTGGGTTAAAGCCCTGCCTTCAGCTCAGGTCATGATCTCAGGGTCCTGAGATCAAGCCCTGCATTGGGCTCTTGCTCAGTGGGGAGCCTGCTTCCCCCTCCCTCTCTGCCTGCTTGTGATCTCTTTGCCAAATAAAATCTTTAAAAAATAAAATATAAAAATCTCTGCTCTGTAGTATCTGGGGCACTGTTTAAGTAATCCTGTTAATCCCTTAGCACAGACCTTTCATATGGCCCTTAACTTTTATGAAAGGTACAGGCAACAAGGAGTACTTAAATTAGGAAATACTGAACATAGTCTAATACCAAAGCCCTTTTCCCATTAGTTTAACCTGAGGTTGTTGGAGGACTTACAAAAAACACGAGGTCCACCCACTGGATTGGTAGTTCCCTCCCCAGGCTCACTCACAGTCCCAAAGCTCCCACTGGTCCAGTCCTCTGGCACAAATTTATCTTGTCACTACCAATTCCAGAGTCCACGCTCTCAGGTGCATGCCTCAGGAGGCCTGACCAGTGCTCCTGACCCCTCTCCAGAACTTCTTCAGGACACCGGATATCCTCAGGCCTCCCACAAGCAGGATAAGCCACGGCCGACTTTCAACAAGCCCTCCATGTCACCTTATCAGCCACTTGACCAAAATCTGTAGCCAGGATACTTGAAACCAATTCATCAAGCATTTCCAAGAGGGGTGGAGTGGATCTGGAGTGGCAGAGCTGGCTTTGCCATGCTCCACCTTCATTACAGTCCAGGAGAAACACTCTAGGAAGTACAAGTCTGGCACCAGAGTTTAGGACTTTTAATTTGTCCCAAAGTTGCTGAAGCAAAAATCATGATAAAACATTCTGCTTTCCTTTACACCCCCCAACGCAAAAAACAAAAACAAAACTATTTGTAGGAAAAAAATGGTTTTGTACATGGGAAGAAACAATATAAATTCAAAACTTACAGATAAGGATTAGCTCTATCACTCATCTCTTTAAAAAGTTTATATGAATATCCAGTCAAAACCAACAAGTATCTCCCTTGAAATGTTATCTATACCAATTTCCAAGTAGACCACAGGACTGTACTGTCTTGGAATGTCCTCAGAAGGCTCTGTCATTGATCAGGTAACAGAGTAAAAACCTCAGAGTCCTTTTCTTTCAAACAGAAGAGAGAAAGACAGAGGGATGGAAGAAACTATTCAAACTTTGTCTTCTTTCCTTGTGGCTTGTGGTCTCCCCCTCCTCCTCTGCCTCCTCGGAAGCCTCCTCGCCCTACAGGAAAGCAAGGCATCATTAAAGAATAAATGCAAAGCTGCCAGGAATCCTCCCCTCCCCAGAGTGACCAGTGAGAACCTGGAGATTGAGGCAGGAACTCTGGGCACATTCTGAAATGCATGTGCCACAGTGTCCAGTAGATAGAGAAGGAAGCCCCCCAGCCTCCTTACCTCCAAAGCCTCCCCGGCCTCTGCCACCAAATCCACCTCGGCCTCCTCTGCCACCACCTCGGCCTCCAAAGCCACCTCGGCCTCCACCACGGCCTCCAAAGCCACCTTCGCCCTTGGGCTTGGCCCAGTCCAAAGTAACTTTGTTTCCATCAATTTCACCATCTTCCATGGCCTCCTTGGCAGCTTTGGCATCTTCCTCACTGTTGAAGTCTACAAAACCAAACCTAAAAGGCCAAATGAAATTGCCCACTATAGAAAACATACTGAACAAGTGCCCAGATTAACCTCACATCCTGGACACTGATCCCAAAGGAAGTAGACTTGCTCAACTGAGAAGAGACCCAAGTAACAGAGGAGCTACCCATCGAAGGTTGAAACTGGTTTACTGACTGAACCTCAGAAATGTCTCACAGAACAGCAAAATATACCTCTGCGAAGACAGAAAGTAAAATAATGCTAACTGTGAATTGTCTCTTCTTCTCGTGCGAATCCATAAACTGCCACCAATTGACAGAAAGGAGCTCAATGAGAAGACTTGCTAGATGGGAGGTCTCCACTTAGATGCTCAACATTCCCTGCTCATCTTACCCTTTGGAGGACCCAGTCTCCCGGTCAGTGACTATCCTTGCCCGAACAGAGCCATCAAACGACTCCTTTAATGTTTCTTCTGTGGTATCCTCAGACAGACCTTTAACAAACAACGTTTTGGACGGCTCTACGGAAGGAAAATCGTACATTTTACCTAAAGCCACAATTCAGAATAACCAGATGATAGCTTTCAATAACGTCCAGCATGAGACTAGTGGCCAAGAATGCTCATTTTAGCAGATGCCAAGCCCTTCACTTAAAGGCTATTTGAAAAAAACAGGTAAAAGCAACTTAGCAAACTCATGAATTAAAACAAAAGACATACATCAGTCCCCATCTTAAGCTTACACTGATTATCAGAGTAGCTGAGATCCTGTCTCAGACCCTTTATGGAAAGCAGAAGCAATGCAAACCAGACAGCTTTCCCTAACTAAGCAGGAAGCTTTTTACAATGACCACACAGGGCAGTAACCAAGGGCGGATGTGCTGCTTGGAGAAGACATAGCTGGATCAGAACTTGACTATCTAGAGGAATTTTCTTGAAATTTCATCAATTATCTTCTCAGATAATCAGTCATCATATCCAGTATGTTTCACTCAGCAACAAGAGATAAAAACAAAAATGTTCATCTCTAAACTGGACCAAACCACCCCTCCAAACAAAAAACCAAAACACCCCGATGGAGCCAACACGCCAGGGAGTGCTGACCCATAAGACCACACCCTATTAAATATTAACTCACGGCTTCTGGCATTAGGTGATCCTCTGGGCCCTTGCAACTCTAGTCTGATTGCTCTCCCCTCAATTTCCCTTTTATTACAGGAATTTAAAGCTTCTTTAGCATCTTCAAATGAAGCAAATTCTATAAATGCATACCTGAGGACAAACAATCAATACTTAGAGCAAATTATCAAGCACGTGGCTCCTTATGCTGTTATCTAACACCACCAAACATTTTATATCAAGTAGATACTTAAATGACGGTCGTTACACAAATTTGTGAAGCTAAGATGATTCGGCTTCTGGTAACAGCCAGGAAAAAAAACTTTTACCCCTTACCCCCTTTTTAGATCTACGTAAGACATTCCTTAAGAGCACATTAACTGACAACCTAAAGATACTAGTTACTTTACCCTTTAGATTTGCCATTTTGGTTCTGGGGCACTTTAATAAAAGTTGCCTTCTCGAATACTTCCTGAAGGGTTTCTTCTGTTGCACTGTAAGAAAGGTTGCTTAAAACCAGTGTTTTTGATTCACCTACCAAAAAAAAAAGGCCAAATGAAGACAGAAGCAATAGTCATCAAGTTTAGTTACAGCTACAGTACCTTACTCAAGAACTACACCTGGGAAGAGTTAACATACCAATGTTGATGCATGTGGATTTCCACCTATTACTCAGACTGACTACTTGTCATGCACTGTCTCATTCCTCTTCCCTAGAGATATAAAAGCTACTTGTGTACATCTTCCTAGAATGTTCTCATTTAAAAACGCACACTACGTTAAAGTAAAAAGCATCACACACAAAGGAAGCTAATTTGTCTGCTCTAATGCAAAATGACTGTACAGCTCTCACTCAAGACACCAAGTTATTATTACAAACAGAAGCATAACTTGTTTGATGTTTACCTGTATCTAATTTATTAGTTAACTTAAAAAAGTACAAAGATGCAAAGATTTCAATCCATCAATCCTAGAATTCTATAAATTCTTACCACTCCAAGTGCTATTCTTTCCACCTCTGTAGTCTTGACTTTGACCCTTCTCTCCAGTGTAGTACAGGGAAATAGACCGCCCATCTATCTCTGTTCCTTGCTTTTCTTCCAAGGTTTTTTCTGCATCAGCTTCGGTCTTAAATTCAATATAAGCAATCCTGCAACAATGGGTGGGGAGAATCTTGAAGAATTTGTTTTTAAAAACCGTATTTTTTTTTTTAAAGAAGGTTTTATTTATTTGACAGAGACAGTGAGAAAGCAAACACAAGCAGGGGGAGTGGGAGAAGGAGAAGCAGGCTTCCCAACACAGGGCTCGATCCCAGGACCTTAGGACCACCACCCAAGCTGATAGCAGACGCCCAATGACTGAGCCACCCAGGTATCCCTAAAAACTGTATTCTTCTAACACAAAACGTTTTAATCTCAATAACAGAACCTTGTTTCAAATGAGTACAATAAAAGCGTTCTTTGTTTCATACAAACTGAAATGTTCTGGTTTTTTGCCATGTTCTACTTCTCAATGAAAGCTTTCCTCCCATATTACGCGAGGCTGCCAAGTATACCTAGAAAATGTTCATGATAACTCCACCTCACTGCATAACTATTACTTACAAAACTAAGCCTACTGCACAGTACTTTAAACATATAAGCTCACCTTTTAAAATCACACTATGGATTAAATATATTATCCCACTATACAGCAAGAAACAGAAGCACTCATTAAAGGTTAATTTGCCCAAAATCACACACCTCGGAAAGTGAGATCAAAATTATAAAATCAGGGAAATGCAATCATTTTAATAAAACTCAACATTCCATAGACACAAAACATACCCTTTACTCTTTCCATCCTTGCTGACTAATCTGATTTCCATAGCATCTTCAAATACTTCTTTTAATTCATCCTGAGTAACTTTGTAAGGCAGATTTTTAGCCAGAAGTGTTCTTGCATCTCGATCTAGATAAAAAAGGACAAAACTGGAAACGTATGGCCTAAAAGGCATGTTGCTCACCCACAAAGATCCACTAATGGAAAAGTTCTGTTCAACAAATAATTTGAGGTACTAAAACATACAACATACAATTTTGCAGCAGTGGCAAAAACACAAACTGCTGTCAGAACTGAAATCAAACTGTGTTGAATACTTAGAATTCAAACTAAAATAGGTGCTCAATATTTAATTAAAAGATTACGAACACACATTTTGAAACAAGGCAAGTGAATAGAAAAAGTAAAGGAATACAAAAAGAGTAGTTGGGGGACCTAATCTAGTTCCAGTGAGAAAAAGGGCCCTCTATATTAACCAATTCTTTAACGAAGTCTATTCTTGCTTACCTGACTTGGGAATTTGTATCACCAGCAAGCAGTGGATTTAACAGTTGATGTCTCATTTAATCCTCACATTACAAGGAAACCAAGGGAAGAAAGCTAAACTATTTAGTCTGGCTAATTAGCTCCCAACTAGACACACATCCATTAATAAGGTTAGCAGTATCAAAGTTACTTGAAAACTTACCTTTTTTACTGTCTTTTCCCTTTGGTTTTTCTAGTTTAATTTCATTGCCAAAGACTTTTAAACCAGTGAGCTCCAAAGCTTTTTCCAGGTCTTCTGCAGATTCAAAATCCACATAGCCAAACTTCCTTTAAGGTGGTAAGATGAAAAAAGCAAAAGTATGAGTGGGGGAAAATCCCATAAAAACACGAGCTACAGAACACAAACTAGGAGAGCAGTAACACTAATTTTAGGATGCAAACAACAATTAAATAAAAAAGCACCTACAGTGTTAACCGAAGTCAAGGCTCTATAAACTGTTTCTACAGAGCAAAGTGTAAATGAATATAGGGAACTGATGAGTTTACCTTTGAGGTCATATTAGGCACAGTGCTCATATAACTGATATTAACTGACAAAAGAACCTGTTTTAAGCACTAAGAAAATCCTATCTAAGAGCATTAACTATACAGTTCTTCAAATCCAGTACCTTTTTAAGATTTTATTTAACAGAAAGCAAGCACGCATACACAAGCATGGGGGAGACGGGCAGAGAGAGGGGCACAGGGAGCAGCAGACTCCCCAATGAGCAGGAAGCCTAATTTGGGACCTGATCCCAGGACCCTAGAATCATGACCAAAGGCAGACGCTTAACTGACTAAGCCACTCAAGTGCCCCAACTTCAGTACTTTTAGATCGTTCTAGAAACATATGCATCAACTTACACAAAATTTAGTGCATTAACAAAATTTAAAGATTTTGGAAGCTTCGATTTGGGATTTTATATTTCGATAATCTAATAACTTAATAATTAGTGTCTAATATTTAAAAACTTGCAAACCCAGAAGCAATGTGCAGAACTCCCTCAAACTCACCTAGACACCCCAATTCTGACATCCACAACAGCAAGATCATTTTTAGCAAAAAGGTCACTGATTCCTGTTTTTAATTCAGGAGCAGATTTGCTGAAGTTCAGGTTTCCAACAAAAAGATTGAATGATGTAGTCGGTTCTGTAGCTGTGCAAAACAAACTCGCATTAATCTGTAAAGTACGGTAAGAACTTTAACTTCCACTATGCCATTTCTACACAGAGCACATCAGACATCACAATATCTTATCAGGTTTCAGTATTAAGTCCCTTTGTTGTTCATCACTTGTGCTATTAGGTGTCCTAACCCTCCCTAATCCCCCATTCCCCAGTTACCTTCTACTTTCTGCTTCTTGGCTTCAGGAGCTGCTTTCTGTTTGGCCATTTCCTTCTTTCGTTTTCCAGGTGCTTCTTTAACAGGCTCTAGACAAGATTTCAAACAGTCTGGTTACCAGTGAGTAGCCACACATACTGAGGTGCCTCCCCCCACTTTTTGTGGTAAAGTACCCTCTGTGCCTAAGGTGTGGCTTCAACTGATGACCCCACAATCAAGAGTTGCTTGCTCTACCAACTGAGCCAGCCAGACGCCCCTTGAAGTTGTCTCCTTTAAATAAAATCTTTAAGGTGTACTTCAAAATCTAACTTGATTACCTTCTTCTTCTTCTTCTTCTTCCTCCTCCTCCTCCTCATCTTCCTCATCTTCTTCCTCCTCATCATCCTCATCCTCCTCATCATCTTCATCCTCATCATCATCCTCTTCATCTTCGTCTTCGGCTGTGCTCTTGGCCTTCACAGGAACGGCTTTTGCTGGGGCTTTCTTCCCTTTGGCTGGTGTAGTCTCCATAGCTTCTTCTTCAGAGTCTGAAAGTGATGCAACTTGGTCAAAAACAAGAGAATTCTACCAAAACAATATTAGTTCTAGGAAAATCTAAAAGAAATGTAGTCCTATCAATACCACTGTGCTTAGCAAATTATGGAAGGGATTAACAGATTAGTCGGAAGCAAAATCTACCATTATGAAAAATACTCAGAAGTGCCAATTTAAGTTTCCTCAGGGGCAAGCAATTGTTTGGGTAACTTAAGTCTAGTGTACCACAAACACCCAGAAAATCCCTGGAACTGTTTTCATCTAACTCCCAGGTTGTCACCGAATACGTAGCATTACTGCCAAAGCCTCGTCCCTAATGTGTCTTACAAAAGTAGCCCATGAACTTATAGGAAAGAACTCCTCACCATCTTCATCCTCATCGTCTTCATCATCCTCATCGTCTTCATCTTCCTCCTCTTCATCATCATCCTCATCATCAGAGGCAGGGGCGGCGGCAGCTGCTTTCATCACCGCTGGCTCAAATTCATCCTCATCTTCATCCTCGTCTTCCTCGTCGTCCTCTTCACTGTCATCATCTTCTTCCTCGTCGCTGTCTTCCTTCTTAGCATTCTTACCGTTCTTTGCCCCTTTGGCTGGGGTGGCTGCTCCTTTCTTACCAGGGGTTGCTACCAGTGCCTTGCCTGGTGTGGCTCCCTTCTTGCCAGGTGTTGCTACTGCTTTGGCAGGCGCAACGGTCTTTTTGGCTGGTGTAGCCGCTGCCTTTTTGCCAGGGGTAACAACTGCTTTCTTGGCCGGTGTGGCAACTGTGACTTTCTTTGTTGGGGAAACCATCACCTTCTTTGCTGGAGTGGTGGCAGCCTTCTTGCCTTTTTTCTGAGGGATAATAACCTGAAGAATAAATAAAACCAAACACAAGGCTGTTTCCAAACCGAAAAAGACAGCCTTGGTCTCATGAATGAGTACTAACTTCTGGAACTGATTCTGGCTCCAGACCACATGCATTGGATATGTTAGCATATTAAACTACAGGGCCATGACATGGTCCCTCCATGTACCTGAAACTACAGTCTTCATCTTCAAGTAAAATACACAAGCTTAAGGAACCCCTCTTAACAGTTAAAATACCTCACACGTTATAACCCCATCTTTAAAGCAGCACATGGACTCTGACAACAGATTGCTTGGATCCCACCTGCCACTATATGACAGCCTTAGGCAAGGCTTTTATTTTAAGATTCAACTTTTTTTTCTCCTCTGTAACGGATAACAGCACTAACCTCACATATTGTTAGAGATTATGAGTTGACATGTATAATTAGAAGTCTTATAAATAAAAAGCTCTACTTGTTAAGCACTACTAAATCATTTAGAGGTCCTGGGTGGTGGTATGTAGTCCATTGAAGGCTCATTCTTAAAACCAGAAAGAGTATCAAATATACTAGGACAGTTAGCCCTTGCAAAATCAATACAAAGAGTGAGCATAAGCTTAATAAAAATCATTTATCTACATCTAAATTATACTTTTTGTTCACTGCCAGTTTTATTGGGTAATGTACTATCAGTGAAACCTTGATTAAGTTCTACACAAGGAATCTGAGCACAAATATACTTGTTGTCTTCACAGTTGAGAAAACAGTAACCAGGAGTGGTAACAGGTTAACACAAAGAGGTTGGCAACCCTCAACCCACACCAAGAGGTACCGTAACCAGTATCAGAAAGCTCATTACCACTATCAGGAAGCTCGTATATACGATGGAATAAACTAAATTCCGCTTGGAGGCTGGGAAAATTATTACAATGGTAATAACTCGTATTATTATTATTCTGGTAAAGCTAACCTCAAACCTGAATACAATGCACAGCAATGCCACTCAACAGTTAACAGTCCAGGCTCTTTATTCATCTAGTTAGTATGTTAGGTTAACATACTCAAACTAAAACAATGTCATACAACACCACATTCTACCTGAAAAGGAGACTCCCAATCTTTTCTCTCAAATTCAAATACTTACCTATATCAACATGTCACTGAAGAGCCTGGGAAATAATCATCTCAGTAGACCATAGATGAATGAATATAATCTTATTTTTGCCAGTATTTTCAGATATCCAATACCACCTGTTTTTACTCTCCATTTCACAGTGGAACACACCATCTGTATTAAGTCGCATATAATTACCTCTTCTCCACTGCTATCATCATCTTCATCTTCTGACATTTCTTCATCTTCACTGTCTTCTTCTACCTCCTTTGGGGGAGGAGCCATTTTCTTGGGGTCACTTTGATTTTTACCAGCCTAAAACAGACAATTAGCACATTACACCTGCATCTCAAACCACCCATATTTTGCCACCATTCTTCAGAGTAAAGAGCAGTCACCTCCCTTTCTTAAAATCCTGTCCTTCCTCTTGCTAGAGGTAAAAATTAACACGAAAACTATTATTGAGGACAACGTTAAAACAGAAACTGTCAACCCCAACCCCATTATTCCTGTCAGGTTTTACAAAAACCCAAGGATGAAAAGGCAGCTACAACGAAATTAGGTCCCTCCTCGTTCTGCCTTCGTTAAGCACATCCGTTTTTAAAACTGTATTTGCAAAATCAACCATTACCTCACGCATGAATCTAATTGATTACCACTGGCCAATTTTAACGGCCAACAATCATAGCCCTTCACCGGGCGGCGGGGAACTACACCTGAAAAAAAGCCTTTGATAAATTCTGGCATCACTTCCCACGCTGTCGCCTGAATCCAAATTCGGGGGAGGATCTTTAAGACAACTTAAAAAAAAAAACAACAACAACAAACCAGACCTCAACCTTACTACTTTCGGTCCTCCCATTGAGTTCTTTCCCGTGAACAACCCCGCCCCTTCCAGGCCTGGCGGGGCCACGTGGGGATAGCCCGAAGGTCACCATGTGCGCGCTGCACCGCACAGAGAGCACGAGGCAGGGCCTCCTCCCGGAGCCCACCTCGTGTCCGCCCGTCCGGCCGGAGCCGACATCCCCTGGGCCCCGGGGCCTCCATCTAAAGCAATCCCGCCGCTTCCACCTCACCGCCAGGTCCCCTCCGCAGACGCCGGGACACACGCGGCGCAGTCCACGTGGCGGGCCGCGCGCTGGGGCACGTGCATCAGGAGGCGGGGCCCCACTTGGGCCCGTCGCAGGAGTTTGGCATCATCCCTCCACCCCGGGGCCCAGCGCCCCTACCCCACTTAATCTCGGAGTCTTTCCGCGCCGCATCAACCACCCGCGGAACCTCCCGAAGCGCTTCACGCCGCCACCACAGCCAAAAGCCGCGAGACTTCCCCACTAATCGCGCGAGATTTCCCGCAGCATGGCGCCCTCGAACGCGCCCGGGACGGCGCGCAGGCCCTCCTCCTCGCGGCGCCGCGCGCGCGCTCCTCAGAAAGCAGGCCTCGACGTCCGTGCTTGCGCAAGTCGTCTTCTTACCTTTGCGAGCTTCACCATGATGGCGGCTTATGCCGGCAGAGTGTGTGGCGGGCGAGTGGCGCAGACGAGCCTACAGGAACCCAAGCGACGTCGATGGCGGCCGCTGGTACAGAAGATCCCGGAGCACGTACGCTTGGCTGCTAGCTAGAGCTGGAGACTGAGGCGAAAGACTGAGCCTGCCCAGTAATCGCCTCTGGAAAGGCGACGACGGCGCCCTCGTGACTCCGTCTCGGCCAATCAGAGGTTGCGCCCATCCCCTGGGCCAATCGCGAGCCTCTACCCAAGAACGGCGCGGGGCGGGGCGCGGGCGGGAGTGGGCGGGCCGAGGCGGGCAGGGGAGTGGGGAGGGGATTCGGCGGCGGCGCCCTGGGGGCGGGACACGCTTTGTGCAAGGCCGACGCTGATTGGGTAGTGGGCGCGCGGTTCTTGAGGCGCCCCTCCGCGGCCCGCTCTCGCGGCGTCTGCGCGGTGGGACGGACGATTTTGGCGCCGCTTGTTAGCGATCCGCGGGCGGTTGGATGGGGTGGTCTCGGGTTCCCGAATGTGTCGAGGTCTTGTCGGCTCGGGAAGCCTTGGAGATGCTGCGCAGCTCCGGCCCGCTCTCCACGCTGAGCCGCCCGGCGGCGTGGAGAGAGCCGTTCGCCCCCCGTTTCCCCGCTGATGAGCCCGAGACCTCCGGAAACTCGGGGACCGCAGAGGTTCACTGCGCCCCCGTTGGAGGCCCACGTCAGCCCCGCCCGCCACCGAACCAGGGCCAGAAAGTCCCCGTCTGCAGGTGGTTCTCTCCCGGGCCACGTGTCCGAAACTGCCTCCTGAGAGCTGTTTAATAAAGACGCGTATGTCTGAGCTGGTGCAGAAATAGCACGTTTAATGTCAGGTAACCTCACGCACTAGGTATTTCTCCCAATGAGGAGCAGGCTCAGAGAGAGAACTTTCTGGTGATCACCAGGTGTCATAACTGGGGTGGGGAGAGGAATCTGACCAAGCATAGAGCCAACCCTTTGACCAGTCACAAGTCCCCTCTTTGTTATTTGAGACTAAAGCACACATTAAAATGTGACTGTGAATTCAGTATCACCAAATGGTAGGAGGACCGACAGGAGTCGTCCAAAGAGAGAAAGGAAAAGTTCCCTCAATGGCGGAGGCACAGAGGATTCTTTGCCTTGTGCTTCTGCCGATTACTTTGATGGGTCACCGTGGGCAAACTTCACTGGTGCCAAACTTAACGCAGAGCACTTTCTGCAGCATAGAGCTTGTCTAGGACATATCCTGGGCATCTGGTACCTAGAATGTTTCCACAAAACCACGCCTGATACCTTCAGCTATGACGATATTTCCATAATTGAACTGCTGTTCAGAGTCACCTCTGGAGATTCTAATTAGAGGTTTGGGTTGGGGACCAGGATTTTGTATTTTAACAAGGGCCCATGGGGATTCTTGTGAGCAATCAAGTTATTTTGCAGTTAACTAGGCATACTCCTGGGACTTGAGTATGTAGGAAATCCACAGCTACTCATGGGGGCTCTGATCAGGGAGGAGGCTGGGGCCAGTTCTGGGGTCAGCGACCTGCTTTCTCACCTGTAGAGATCCCCGGAGGAAGTTCATTTTCTGAGGTGGGGACCAGGGGACGCTTCTGGGGTTATGGGGGACAGAAAGAACAGCATGGGCTAAGGCATGGTGAAATCTGGTGTTTTTGTGTTTTTTCTGTTTCTGTTTTGATTTTAAAGACTTTATTTGACAGAGAGAGCATGGGGAGGAGGAGGGGGCAAGGAGAGAGGGAGAAGCAGGCTCCCCGCTAAGTAGGGAACCCAATGAATGATTTGACTCCAGGACCCCTGGATCATGATGAGCTGAAAGCAGATGCGTAACTGACTGAGCCACCCAGGTGCCCAAAGACCCTGGTATTTTCAAGCAGTTTGGCACAGAGTAAGATTAGGACACTCATAGGAAGAGGCTGGAGAGAGAAACAGGCATGATCAAGTGAAAATATTCTAGAAATTTAGAATTTCTAAATTTCTATAGCTGGCTTCTGGTTCAGATCTGTTTATATCACCTCCTAAGAGGTTTTCCCTGACCCTCTACTGAAAAGTGCAACCCAGGGACTCCCTATCACATTACCCTAATTGAGTCATCTGTAGGTACATATTACTACCTGGCATTGTTCTTGACTGTTTATTGTTTGTTTGCTCCCTCCGCAGCCATGAGAACATAGATTTTGTTCTCTGCTATATTCCTGGCACCTAAAGCATTGGCAGACATAAGTAGAGGTGAAAATTAGTGAATGGCTGAATGAATGAAAGAAAATGATTTAGGTAAAAGAAGTAGTGGGGAGATTCAGTATTGTTTAGTGTTCAAGTCCCTCGCTTTGGAGTCGGTCTGGGATAGAAAAATAGTAAGGCTTAACATCTATATAACACTTTACTAAGTTCCAAGCAGTATTCTAGTTCTTTACATATCGATTCATTTACGAGAAGATTACCTCTGTTTTACAGAACTAGGGCACAGAGAGGTAAATCAACTTGTCCGGGGTCACACAGCTGGTAAGTAGAGGAGCTGGGACCCTACTCATCCCAGGTTCTTCATCTATAAAATGGGGATCATAATAGTACCAGCCTCTTGGGTCATAATGGCATTAAGTGAGGTGCTGCATATATTTTTTGAGGGCACATGATAAGCCCTAAGCCCTAAATTAGTATTTTTGAAGACTTATTTACTGGGGCGCCTGGGTGGCTCAGTCGGTTAAGTGTCTGCCTTCAGCTCAGGTCATGATCTCAGGGTCCCTGCTCAGCGGGGAGCCTACGTCTCCCTCTCCCGCCTCCCCCAATCCCCCGCTCATGCTCTCTCACTCTCTCTCTTTCTCTCTGTCTCTCAAATAAATAACATCTTTTAAAAAATTAAAAAAGATTTCTTTTTTAGAGAGAGCACACAGGTGAATGTGGGGAGGGGCAGAGGGAGCAGAGAGGATCCTCCAGGAGACTCCCCGCTGACCGGGAAGCCTAATGTGGGGCTCAATCCCATGACCCTGAGATTATGATCTGAGCTAAACTCAAGAGTCCGATGCTTAACTGACTGAGCCACCCAGGTCTCCCAGCTCTGTTAATTTTTAGCCATTGTTACTATTGACAGACTTGGTGACCTGGATAGAGAGGGAGAAAGGATCATTTACTTCCATTATCTGCTGAGTGTGTGTGTAAGTGGAGTGACACAAGGAGGCCTGCAGGTCTGGGCAGGAGCTAATGAGCTCAGTGTTGGACATGCTGAGAGCATGAGGGACACCCATTGCTTCAGGCAATTGGTCGCATAACCACAGGCTGTATGTGGACCCTGCCCAGAATAGCCAGAGTGGGGCCAGGAAGTCCCCCAGGCCTGGCAGGAGACATCTGGAAGTAGAAGAAGGTCCAGAGGCAGAAGCAGAGCCAGAGAGGGGAGTTTACATTTTTATGTATTTTTTAAGATTTTATTCACTTATATGAGAGACAGAGCACAAGCAAGGGGGAGGGGCAGGCGGAAAGGGAAAAGGAGACTCCCCACTAAGGCAGGGCTCCATCCCAGGACCCCAAGATCATGAGCTGAGCCAAAGTCAGACAGTTTACTGACTGAGCCAGCCAGGCGCCCCAGAGAGGGTAGTTGTAGAAGCCAAGGAAAGAGAGGGTTTCAAGAAAAAGGGAAGAAAGAACAGTGTTCACTGCCATAAGAAGGTCAAATGAGGTGAGGTTTCAGAGGGTCTGCTAGACGGTCTAGAGAAATGATGGCGATGCTGGCAAGCCTTGTTTCCTCATGCTGGGGTAGAAGCCCCTCTGGCTGTGGATAGAGAGCTGGCGGGGCTAAGTGCAGAGTAGGGTGCCCTTGGAGGATGCGCCCTTGGAAGAGGGAATGTTCCCTCTACTGACGCTGTTCAAGGAGGAAGATAAACTTTGGGATAGCCGGTGGAGAAGGAGCCAGCAGAGGGAGAGTTGGAAGGTCAGAAAGAAAAACGAGAGCACAGATTAAGTGAGGAAGGATTCTTGAATAAAGCTCCAGACCAATTTGAGACTAAGGGTCAGAGTACCTGTGTAGCTCCCAGTAAGTCTATCCCAGAATGTGGGCTGGGGGCGGCAGCAGCGAGGCTGACCTGTCAGTCTGGCTCAGTAAGTGTCTCCCAAGTGCCCAGACAGTGCCTGGTGCCTGGAAGGTGCTTAGTAAACATCCACTCGTTGCACAGAGCGTGGGCATCGGAATCATAGTAGCTCCAGTCTGTCGGGAGAATGGGAGGTTGTCTTCTGGAAGGAGTGGGATAGCAGTTTACTGAGCACGGAGTGATAGAGGAAAAGGAGGGGACACTCTTAAATGCCCAAGAACTGAATTAAAAGGCGTGCAAAGGTTGGGGCACCTGGCTGGCTCGGTTGGTAGAGCATGAAACTCTTGACCTCGGGGTTGTGAGTCTGAATCCCATGTTGGGTGTAGAGAGTGCTTAAAAACAAAATCTTAAAAAAAAAAAAAGGTATGCAAGGAAATGTAAATTGGTTCAGCCGCTATGGAAAATGATAATAGAGGTTTCTCAAAAAATTAAAAAATATAGCTACCATATGATCCAGCAATCCCACTTCTGGGTATAATTCCAAAGGAAATGAAAACAGGATCTCAAAAAGATATGTGCACCACCATGGTCATTGAAGCATTATTCACCATAGCCAAGATACAGAAGCAACCTAACTGTCCGTCGATGGAATATGGATAAAGATGTGAGAGAGAGATATATTTTATACACACACACACACACACACACACACACACACACACACACACACACAATTGGAATATTATTCAGCCAAAAGAAAGAAAGACATCCTGTCATTTGGGATGACATGGATGGACCCAGAGGTCATTATGCAAAGTGAAATAAACCAGACAAAAGGAAATACCGCATGTTGTTCCTTATATGTGGAATTCTAAGAAAAGAAAAAAGGGGCACCTGGGTGGCTCAGTCGTTAAGCATCTGCCTTTGACCCAGGTCATGATCCCAGGGTCCTGGGATGGAGCCCCACATCGGGCTCCCTGCACAGGGGGAAGCCTGCTTTTCCCTCCCCCACTCCCCCTGCTTGTGTTCCCTCTCTCATTGTCTGTCTCTGTCAAATAAATAAATAAATCTTAAAAAAAAATAAAATTTAACTCCTAGAAACAGAGTAGAAAAGTGCTTGCCAGGGGCTGGGGGATTGAGGAAACAGGGAGAGGTTGGTAAAAGGGTGCAAACTTTCAACTATCAGATGAAGAAGGTCTGAGGAGCAAATGTAAACCATAGTGTCAACAGTTGATAATACCGTGTTGTAGAATTGAAATTTGCTAAGAGTAGAACTTCAGCATTCTCACCAAAACAGAAGGGAGAAATCTCTGAGGTGATGGACGTGTCAGTTAACTAACCGGGGGAATCCTCTACACATACAAAGTCACCACCCGCGTCCACTTTAAATATCCTACAATTTTAAATGTCAATTATACCTCAAAGTTGAAATTTAAAAGACAAACGCAGAGTATCTAAAAATGAATACAAGGTAAGTAAACACCAGATGAAATAAATTGCTTATAGTCAGAACAGGGAAAAGCAGACAATGGCTTTGAACAGGATGATGCCCTTCGGGGTGGACCTCCCTCCACCAAGGTCCAAATGCACAAGACCTTGGATGAGGGGAAACTGTACTGTGAGCTTGCCCTAGCATCTAACCAGGGGCGGGGGAGGGTAAGCGGGAGATACTGCCTCTCTACTTGGTGCCCTTCTGTGTCTGTGGTTTTGTTTCTTTTTTTAAGATTTTATTTATTTATTTGACACAGAGAGATCACAAGTAGGCAGAGGCAGGCAGAGAAAGAAGGGGAAGCAGGCTCCCTGCTGAGCAGAGAGCCGGAAGAGGGGCTCGATTCCAGGACCCTAAGATCATGACCTGAGCCGAAGGCAGAGGTTTTAACCCACTGAGCCACCCAGGCGCCCCTGCCTCTGTGTTTTTCATCTATGAAATGAAGGCAGGAATTATTTTTCCCTTTTCCAAGGATATGGCTAAGTATTAAGAGTAAAGCCAAGATGGCTCAGGTCCACATCCTCAAGGGTTCTAAATCAGAGATTCTAGAAAGGAAACCATAGGTGGCTTCCCCAAATGCCCAGAAACTTAAGCAAGGCTCCCTCCAGTGTGGTTCTCTTGCAGCCAGGATTCCAAGATTCTCCTCTATCCCTGTAGAGGGAAAACCAGGACCGCAGGGTCTGTAACTGGGACCGCAGGGTCTACAGAGTCGAGAGGCAAGAGCATAGGAATTTTGTTTCCAAATGCTGCCTGGTTTTTTTTTTTAAGTTTTCTAAAAGTGACTTACTTGTTGTATTGCAAAGCATAAAGTACAAACAGTTCAAAAAGATACACAGTAAATGGTCTCCTCCCTCCCTGTCCCCTGGCCACCGTGTCCCAGGACAGTGCCAGCAGCAGTTTCTGGCATATACTTCCAGATTCAGGCACTGCTTTTGCAAACAGACATTTGCATATTTATTATATTGAATGCAAATGCTATCTACATACTGTACACTCATGTGAACTTGCCCTTCTTTGTTATCAACTAGATTTATCTAGGAACTCCACATCAGCGCATGCAAAGCTTCCTCGTCCTTTTCAATAGCTACAAAGCGTTCCTCACGTGGAAGGATCCTTTATTTGACTATTTGTCCTTACTTGTGAGCATTGGGGTTTGTTTGCTACGTGTTGCTTCTCCAAACTGCCAGAGTCAATAAACTGTTTACACACTTTATTTTGCACATATCCAATGATACCTGTAGAATATTTCAATGGAGAACAGTGAGGTCAAAGGGTATGGTCTTTCACATCCCCATCAACGCTCTCCCAAGTGTGGCCTTTGGTTGGGGCTGGGGATGGGCAGCTCCAGCCAAGGGTGATCCTCCCTGCCCTGGGTGCTGGAGCTATCTGCTGCCCCCAGAGCTCCAGAGCTGAGACCGCACTGTACATCTTGGCAGAGGAGGAGGGTGCGGGAGAGGTATGAGGTCACCACATCCGCTGGGATACCGCTCTCATTTTTTCCCTTGAATTTTCATACTGGGAGTCTGACTAGCCTCTGACACCAGCCCACAGCCTCCGTCCGGTACTGCCTTGAAGAGCCAGTGGCTACCTCTTCTCCCCACTGCCCACCTGTGTGCACTGAGGGGCCCACTCTGGACCTCCAAGGGCACCTCTGCACCCCCGAGACCCAGCTGGCCACAGTGGGCTTCACACCAGCATTGGCGGGCGGCGGAGGTCCCCACAGCCCACTGGAGGAAGTCTGTGCATCTTCAGAAGGGTGAACTCTGGTTCCCAGATCCAGACTTCCAGGAACCCGATGCCTTAGTCAGGCTCCAACCAGCAAAGAAAAATCGCCTCAGGTATGTAAAGCAGAGGGAGTTTAAAGCAAGGAGTTGGTTGACAGAATTGCCCAGAATTGCTGGGAAGGCAAGTAAGGCAGAAAGCTGCCCCGGTGGAAGGCTTGTCCACTGAAAGGCCTGAGTGCAGGGACTGGGGACTGCTTCTGGTGCAGCTGCCCAAAGCAGAAGGTGGGCTCTGGGCAGGGGGAGGAGGAGGAAGGATGCAAGGCAGCAGTGGGCACCCCACCGGCCTTGAGAGCAACCCACAGCCTCACCTCCAGGGCGCCCACCTTGCCTGAGCCCAGAGGTCCGGGGTGTCTGCCTTGTCTTCTCAAACAGTCCACAGGCATCCCTCAGCTCCCCACCACACCAGTGGCCAGGCCTGTCCCCCAGGAGAGAAATCCTGTATGACAACCACCCTGCTCCCGGCAGGGTCCCAGCAAGTCTCCCCTGAGCTCCCAGGGATCGTGGGCTCTCACTCCCACCTCCCCAGCACCGAACCAGCCTCTTGTCTCCAGGGGCTCCCCTCCCCCTCCTCTCCCTCTGGACCCTTACCCCACCCTCTACTTCACAGAGAAAAACAGACCTCCCCAGGGCACTCTCCTGGCCTCATTTACATCTAGCCAAGTCCCTAGCTCCCCTTCAAGGATCCAGGGAAGCTGGAATCATTTCTAAACCCACACCCTTTCTCCCCCCACCCCGCCCCCCCAGCCCTCCCCGGCTCCAGGGGGACCACTACAGGGACCTCCCTCAGCCACACCTACCATTTCAATACCTCCTCTCTTCCATCATCCTTCCCGGGAGCAAGCTTCTGGAACCCTTGAGAAAAGTTGCGCCAGTCCCTCTCAGGCCCTATAGGGGCCTCCAGCCCCTCGCTCTGGGGGGCCCCCCACACCCCGTTAGTTGCTCGCCCAAAGGACACCGCAGATCTTATCTTTCTAGACCTCTCTGCGGCTTCTTTCGCTTGACCACATCTCCCCTGCCTTCTTCCTCCTCCCTTCCATCTCCTCCTGGGATCACCTCCCTGTCCCCAGGGTTCTGCCTCCCCGTGGACGATGGCCACCTGATGGTGCCCAAACCAGGGTCTCTCCAGAAGCAACTTCCTCCTGGGCTCTGGACTCCTTAACCCTTTGACCTGCCAGACATCTCCCTTCAATGTCCTATCAATCCTCAAACGTAGAGCGCCACAAACTGAAGTCAGCTTTTCCCTCCATGCTGAACTGCAGTGTTTCATAGCTCAGTAAAGGGGACACAGCCAGCAGCCCCTACTCCCACCCCACCCCCGACCCTTCCAGCCAAGAGCCGGACCTGTGGCCGACCAGACCCTCTCCCTCAGCCCCAGCAGCCGATGCCCCCAAAGGCCTGGCCTTCAGGGCTCTTGGGAATCAGTCCACACTCTTCCCCATCACTTCCTACCAGGTTTACGCCTCCCTGACACCAGTCTGGCCCCGTATCTTCCTCTGTCCGTAATCAACAGATACAGACACATTCTTTTCATTAAAAGATTCCAATGGCTTCTCATAGAGAGCAGGATAAAATCCACCACTGAAAACACAGCATCGGGAATACTGACATTACTTTTGCCTTAGGCTGCACTACAGCAGGTATGGCACTGTTAATGACCCCTTCTTTATTTAAAATGTGATATTTTGGGGGCGCCTGGGTGGCTCAGTTGGTTAAGGATCCAACACTCAGACTCAGCTCAGGTCTTGGTCTCAGGGTGGTGAGTTCAAGAGCCTACTTTTAAAAAAAATTTTTTTTTAAATAAAAAAAAATTTAAAAATAAAAATAAATCGAGGGGCGCCTGGGTGGCTCAGTCGTTAAGCGTCTGCCTTCGGCCCAGGTCATGATCCCAGAGTCCTGGGATCGAGCCCCGCATCGGGCTCTCTGCTCGGCAGGAAGCCTGCTTCTCCCGCTACCATTCCCTCTGCTTGTGTTCCCTCTCTCGCTGTGTTTCTCGCTGTCAAATAAATAAAATCTTTAAAAAAAAAATAAATCGATATTTTGTTTATGTATTTGCTTTTCTTTTTTTTTTTTTTCAAAGATTGATTGATTGACAGAGAGAGAGCACAAGCAGGGGCAGAGGGAGAGGGAAAAGCAGGCTTCCCGCTGAACAGGGCTCGATTCCAAGACCCTGGGATCATGCGCTGAGCCAAAGGCAGATAATTAACTGACTGAGCCACCCAGGCGCCCCTGTTCATGTATTTTCTTGTATTAATTTTGATTTTTAAATCTTGCATTATAATATCATGTTGACTACTGAGGTTTCAGCCTTAAATTTTGCAACCAACTGCCTTGTTCGCCCTCATACTCATGCACCTGTGCCCTGCTATGACCTCCAAGATTCAGCCAACTGAACTACTGGCCTTCTCCCAGTAGGGTCCCTGCCTGAGATGACCTCCCCCAACCCTGGGCTCCTGGTCAACCCTCAGGGCTCAACCGTCTCTTCCAGGAGTCCTCCTGTCATCCCTAGACTGGGTTGACTGCTCTTCCTTGCCCCTAAAACGCCAATCACAACACATATGGGTGAGTATGCTTACATGTTTGTCTCCCCACTCAGCAATGAGCTTCTTGGGGTTCTGCAGAATTTATCCTAAAAGGATTCATCCTTTTTTTTTTTTTTAAAGATTTTATTTATTTTGACAGAGAGAAACACAGCGAGAGAGGGAACACAAGCAGAGGGAATGGTAGCAGGAGAAGCAGGCTCCCTGCCGAGCAGAGAGCCCGATGTGGGGCTCGATCCCAGGACCCTGGGATCATGACCTGAGCCGAAGGCAGACGCTTAACGACTGAGCCACCCAGGCGCCCCAGGATTCATCCTTTTATTGGTGCTCAGTAAATACTGATTCCATGAATGATGCCCACATGCCTTACAGCCACAGGAGGAGCCTCATGACTGGCCGTGGAGAGCCCCAGAACTCCGACTGGTGTTCCAGAACTATGGAGATCCCAGGGGCAGCTGCCTCCAGGTCCTACAGTCTAACCCCAGCCCACGGCCACCTGGTTGGACCAGGGGACCCTTCCCAGCCAGGTACGCTCTCTCCTGAATCTCCACTGTCCCCGACTTGGCTTCAGCCTCTGTCCCCGTCCAGTCCTCTGGTTGTCCTCCTGGCATTAGGGCCCTGCCCTGTCAAAGGATTGAAATGTAAGGTTAACAGGATGTCTGGGTGGTTCAGCTGGTTAAGCACCTGCCTTCGGCTCAGGTCATAGTCCCAGGGTCCTGAGATCCAGCCCCACATGGGCTCCCTGCTGAGCAGGCAGCTTGCTTCTCCCTCTCCCTCTGCTGCTCTCTCACTCTCTCTCTCTAATAAATAAATAAAATCTTAAAAAAAAAAAAAAGGAAGGTTGAAAGTAGATGAGGGTCTAGACCTCAGCTTTGTAGATTCAGAAACCTAAACTTAAAAGAGATAATTTACACCTCACACTTTAAAAAAAAAAAAGTGTTGCTGAGGATATGGAGAAGCTGGCACCCTTGTGCACTGTTGGTGGAAATGTGAAATGGTACAGCTGCTACGGAAAACAGTGTGATGATTCCTCAAGAAATTAAAATAGAGGGGCGCCTGCGTGGCTCAGTCAGTTAAGCATCCGCCTTCAGCTCAGGTCAGGATCTCAGGGTCCTGGGATTGAGCCCCGCATCCCGCTCCTTGCTCAGCGGGGAGCCTGCTTCTCCCTCTCCCTCTGCCTGCCACTCCCCTGCTTGTGTGCGCTCTCTCTCTCTCTCTCTCTCTCTCTCTCTCTCTCTGTCAAATAAAATCTTTATAAAAGGTTAAAATAGAATTACCATATGATTCAGCAATACCACCTCTGGGTATATATCCAAAAGAATTGAAAGCAGGGTCTCGAAGACCCTTGTGCACTCATGCTCAATAGCCATGTCGGGCTATTATTCACAACAGCCAAAAGGTCCCAAATGTCCATCAACAAGTGAATGGAAAGGGGCCCCCGGGTGGCTGACTGGTTAAGTGTCTGATTTCGGCTCAGGTCATGATCTCAGGGCCCTGGGATCAAGCCCCGAGTCAGGGGTCCCCACTCAGTGGGGAGTCTGTTTCTGCCCTTCCTCCTGCTCACGCTCTCTCTGTCTCAAATGTTAAAAAAATGTTTTAAGTGAACAGATGAACAAAATGTGGTATATATATATCCCCCTATGCACACATATGTACACACACAGTGGAATATTATTATTATTATTTTTTTTATTTCTTTGACAGATAGAGAGAGAGATCACAAGCAGGCAGAGAGGCCGGCAGAGAGAGAGGGGGAAGCAGGCTCCCTGCTGAGCAGAGAGCCCGATGTGGGGCTCGATCCCAGGACCCTGAGATCATGACCTGAGCCGAAGGCAGTGGCTTTAACCCACTGAGCCACCCAGGCGCCCCACAGTGGAATATTATTGAGGCTTAAAAAAAGAAAGGAAATTCCAACACATGCCACAACATGAGGAGTGGTGGAGACCCTATATTAAGAGAAAGAGGAGAGCCACACCAAGACAAAGGCTGTATGCTCTCGCTTATGTGAGTTATCCAGAGTAGACTCACAGAAACAGAAAACAGGATGGCCGTTGCCAGAGGCTGGGGGGTGGGGGAGGGGGGATAAAGAGTTATTGTTTAATAAGTATGGAGTTCCAGTTTTGCAAGATGAAAAAGTTCCAGAGCTTGGTTGCATAACAGTGTGAATGTACTTAACACTACTGAACTGTGCACTTAATGTTTAAAATGGTAAATTCTGTTTCATGTTTATTTTACCACAATTTTTAAAAAGATAATGTAATATTTTAAGTAGGCAATACATTCAAGAAACCAAAAAATACAGAAGGATAGACAGTAAAAAGTGTCTCTTGCACTCCCGTCTCCCAAATTTCCTGGTTCCTATTCCCCTGTCCTGCACAGGTAACTACTTTTTAGAGTGTGTCAACCATAAAGGACAAAACCGATATACTCGTCTCAGAAGACACAGAAAAAGCATTTTACAAAATCCAACACCCTTTCATGGTAAAAACACTCAACAAAGAAATAGAAGGTTACTTCCTCAATCTGATAAAGGGCCATCTAGAAAATTCCACAGCTAACATCACACTCAATGGTGAGAGACCGAAAGCGTTTCCCCTTAAGAGAAACCAGTAGGGATGTCTCTCATCACTTCTATTCAACATTGTGCTGGAGGTTCTATCCAAGATAATGGGGGTGGGAAAGGTATCTGGTTTGAAAAGGAAGAAGTAAAACTATCTCTACTCGCAGATGATATTATCTGATACATAGAAAACGCAACAGGCTTCCCCCCCAAACTATTAGAACTAATAGAAAGTTCAGCAAGATTGTAGGATGTAAGTCTGCAAAAATCCATTTTGTTTCTGTAAAATAGCAATGAACAATCAAAAGTGGAATTAACCATTTTTTGAAAGAGAGAGAGCTTGGGCAGACAGGGGAGAAGGTCAGAGGGAAAGGGAGAGAATCTTTTATCTTTTTTTTTTTGAGAATCTTTTATCTTTTTTAAAGATTTTATTTATTTATTTGACAGAGAGACACAGCAAGAGAGGGAACACAAGCAGGGAGAGTGGGAGAAGATCCCACTGAGCAAGGAGCCTGATGTGGTGCTCAATCCCCCTGGGATCATGACCTGAGCCAAAGGCAGATACTTAACAACTGGGCCACCTACACGCCCCAAGGGAGAGAATCTTAAGTGAGGAACCCGACTCAGGGTTCAATCTCACAACCCTGAGATTATGACCTACACTGAAATCCAGAGTCAGATGCTTAATCAAAGAGCCACCCAACCAAAGGTGGGTGAGTAAGAAAGTGGAAGTAAGAACCAAAAATGGAAGTAAGAAAACAATTCTGTTTACGCTGGCATGAAGAAAAATAAAGCAAGGGCGCCTGGGTGACTCAGTTGGTTAAGCGTCTGCCTTTAGCTCAGGTCCTGATCCCAGGGTCCTGGGATGGAGCCCCACATCCCCACCACGGGGAGCCTGCTTCTCCTTCTGCCTCTGCCCCTCTCTTTCATGAATAAATAAAATCTTAAAAAAAAAAGAAAAGAAAACACTTAGGAATAAGTTTAACAAAAGTAGTGTAAGATTGTACACTGAAAACTACAAAGCACCATTAAAAGAAACCCTGTGTTTGTCAATGGGAGTCTTAGTTTTATTAAGATGGCAATACTTCCCAGACTGATATACAGATTCCATACAATCCCTGTCAAAATTCCAGCTATTAAAAAAAATTCCAGGGGCGCCTGGGTGGCTCAGTGAGTTAAAGCATCTGCCTTCGGCTCAGGTCATAATCTCCGGGTCCTGGGATCGAGCCCCGCATCAGGCTCTCTGCTCGGCAGGAAGCCTGCTTGCCCTCTCTCTCTGCCTGCCTCTCTGCTTACTTGTGATCTCTGTCAAATAAATAAATAAAATCTTTAAAAAAAAATTCCAGCTATTTTTGCGGAAATTGACAAGCTGATCCCCAAATTCATGTGAACATGCGAGACCCAGAATAAGTCACAACAGTCTTGGAAAAGAACAAAGTTGGAGGACATACTTTCTTTCCTCAAAACTTAGCCCAAAGCTGTGATAATCAAGACGGTGTGGTGCTGGCATCAAGACAGACATATAGATCAATGGGATAGATTGGAAAGTCCAGAAATAAACTCATGTATTTATGGTCAATTGATCTTGACAAAGATGCCAAGACAACTCGGTGGGGAAACACTCTCTTCAACAAATGGCGGAGGGACGACTGGACAACTACATGTGAAAGAGTGAGACTGGACCCTGTTTCACACTGTTTATAAAAATTAACTCAAAGTGGATCAATGACCTAAATATAAGAGCTAAAACTATCAAACTCTTACAAGAAAGCACAGACATAAGTCTTTCTGATCTTAGAGGAGGCAATGATTTCTTAGCTATAACATCAAAGGTATAAGCAATGAAAGAAGAAATAGATACACTGGACTTCAGCAAAATAAAGAGAGAGAGAGAGAGAGAGAGAGA
>CM053605.1:5065628-5086364 GCA_028646535.1 Procyon lotor | reverse complement strand
AGTAGTCAGAGAGGGCCGGGGGGGTGGGGAGGGAGCAGGCTCCCGGTTGAGCAGAGAGCCTGATGTGGGGCTCCATGCCAGGACCCTGAGATCATGACCTGAGTAGAAGGCAGAGGCTTTAACCCACTGAGCCACCCAGGTGCCCCCCCAAAAAAGATATTTTTCTATGACACAACATAGATGAAGTTTGAAAACATGATGCTGAGTGAAAGAAGCCAGATGCAAAATATCACATATTTTATGATCTCATTTATATGAAATATCCAAAAATCTGCAAATCTTTTTTTTTAAATTTATGTATTTCAAGAGAGAGAGAGAGCACATATGAGCTGGAGAAGCAGAGAGGAAGGGAGAGAGAGAATCTCAAGCAGACTCCCCACTAAGCAGGGAGTCCAACATAGGGCTCAATCCCATGACCCCGAGATCATGACCTGAGTCAAAACCAAGAGTTGGACTCAACCATCTGAGCTACCCAGGTGCCCCATCGAATCTTTTTTTAAACCTCTATTTATTGAAATAATCTCTGTGGGCTCAAACTCACAACCCCCAGATCAAGAGGTACATGATCCCCCAACTGAGTTGGCACGTGCCCCCCAAATCAGCAAATCTTTAAAGACAAAAAGGAGATTAGTGGTTTCTAGGGACTAGGAGAAGGGGGAGGGAGGGAGGGACTGCTAATGGGGATGGGACCTCTTTCTGAGGTCATGAAGACATCTGTAAGTATATAGTTGTGATGTGAGTATACAAAAACAAAAACCAAAAAACCCAAACAACAAACATACTTTAAAAGGGTGAATATTTAAAAAATTAAAAAAAATTTTAAAAGGTCAATATTATGGTATGTGAATTATATGACAATTCTTTAAACTCCACATAAAAATACATTCACCTTCAAGGAGAACTACAGCTCTCACTGGACCAGGACTGTATTACTGGTCAACCAACAATGGAAACTAAATCAGAAGGGAGCTTGGCAAACATGGAAGTCCAATTGATTCCCTTCACAATGTATCTAGAATCCTAACCCTCCTCACCATGCCGGCACTCCCATGACGGTAAGATCCATTCTTAGCTCCCCAACTCTGCTCTCCAGCCCCACTGGCTCTCTCTGAAATCTCCAGAATCATCCAGCCACACTCTGGTTTCCTGGTCCAGGTCTGGTTCCTCCTTGTCTAGGGACATGAGCGTGAGCCTTTGATTCATGTTGCCTCCGCTGAGATCACCAGCATGTCCAGAGCTCCCAGGGGTGCTGGGCCTAGCTTGGTTCCTGGCAGACCAGGAGCTCAACAAATATTTTTGGAGTGAATTGGAGTTAGGAAGAGTTTCATTGAGGAGATATCATCTAGACTGAAACCTTAAGGGCCTGTGGGATCTATCAACCAGGTGGGTGAGGGGAGAGTGCCCTGGGCAGGACAATAGCATGTGCAAAGGCCCTGGGGAGAAAGGGCTGGTGCCGTGCTGAAGACTCAAGGGAGACTGAGGGGCTCGAAGACTCCTGATCAAGAGGAGAGGAAGAAAACCTACAGCAGATGGGGCTAGAGAGGCAGATAGGGATGGCAAGCAGCTGCTCAAAACTGTTTAAATATCCAAGGGATTCATTGGCTCTTGGCACAGCGAGGTCTTTGGTACCCTGACTCTCAGTACTTCAGGGCTGGCTTGATCCAGCAGCTCAAAAATGGCATCCTGTACCTGCTGTTTTGTCTGTCTTTCCCCACCGTTCCAAGTCAGCTTTCATCATGATGGCAAAATGTCTTTTGCTGCAGTCAAGCAATGAACCTCATGTTTATATACCCCAAGGTCCAGAAGGAGCTAGGAAACATTTTTTTCCAGCAGCCCTAGCCAAAAAAGGTCATCTCCACCAGCCTGGGATTGGAGGCCCACCCTGTGGCCCAGTAATGGGACGATGCTCATCAGTATGCGCCTGGGCCACCTGCCCCCGTCCCAGGCCCCAGGTGCATCAGCAGTTGGGCCAGTGGGTACCCTCAAAAGTGATCAGGAGACTAAGACAACAGAGAAGGGTCATGGGAGACAACCTCTGTAGCTGAAAACTAAAATTCTTATGTTCATTTACTCATCGATGCGGGGTATCGTCTCTACTTTGTGGGATTGTAAAGAACTGAGAGGCTTAAATGTAACAGTTAAATGCTACCATCATCACTGGGGTGCTGTGGCTGGTGTGACCTCGGGCAGAATGCCCACTGGGGCTGTTTTCTCTTCAGTGAAAGGACAGGCTAAGTCACCTGGTCATCAGAGCGGCGGTGCCCACTCTCCAAGGTCCTGCTCTGCGAAGGGAGGTGCAGTGGCCTGATATGGCCAGCAGGTGACAGCACCAAGGCACATCCTGCTTCTGGCCAAGCCGACGAGCCTGTTCTTGGTAGACAGTGGCGGGCTTCTCCAGCCAGATCCTATAGCTGCTGTGCTCTCTTGGAAACCCTGACTTTCAGGTGGCACCAGGGCCGGTTCCATGGGTGTGTGACCCACACTCTGAAGGGCGCTGAGATTGGTTCTATGCTCCACTGTTACTGTCTTGAAACCTTAACAACTGTTGAACAGGAGCCCTGCATTTTCATTTTGCACTTGGCCCCCAAATTATGGTGCTGGTGGCAGAACTCAGGCTGCCTCGGGGATCCCCTTCACTGCTATTTCTCAGAAGTGTGCTGGGTCCTTCCCTTTGCTGGGCCTTTCCTCAGCCTTCCTGGGGCTCCTGATCATGCTGGTCTGCGGCCGCTCACTGTGTATTTGGGAAGCCTAGAAAGGACGAGAATCCTGCAGGGCGAAGACGGGGACCCTCCAGGGGGAGATGGGGACCCTACATGGGGGAAAAAAATAAATCTCTCTGGTGAGGTCATCCATGGCCTGCTGGTTGTTACAGCTGCTGGGAACTCCCTGGGTCTTCTCTTACTTGACCCTTTGGAATCACACTCAATCCCTCTATTCCAGAGTCCCAGGACTAGCCTCACTCTCCCCTGGATGCCTCCTCACTGCTTCACAACCATTAGTGTCCCCTGGGATGCCTTCCATTTTTTAAAAAAAGTCATCTATTGAGGTGTAACTTACATACAGTAAAACTCAACCTTTTGGAGCGTACGATTCAATGAGCTTCAGTAAACACGTACAGCCACAGTATAATCCAGACAGAATACTGCCAGCCCCCCCAAAGTTTCCCTCATGCCCTCTTATATTCTCTCTCCCCTCACTCCCAGCCCCCACGACCTCTGCTCCACTCTGTCTCTATGGTTGTGGCTTTCCAGAAGGTCACGGAAATGGAACCGTACAGCAGGGAGCCTTTGGGGTTTGGCTTCTTTCGTTTACCATCAGGCCACTCCCACAACTGAATCTTATTTTTTGGTGTTCCAGGCACAGCCATAGCTGAAAACACCAGTCTCTGCTGATGACACCCCCTGCTGACCGCTGAGGCCCCTCAGGATTCCTCAAACCAGCTCTTCTGCCCTCATTCTCCCCATTGGTCACCGAGCTAGAAGTCTGGGAGGCATCCTTGACTTTGTCTGGCCTCCCTCCATATTCAGAAGTCACCCTCCTCTGTCCCTCCAGCACAGCAGCCTCATTCAGGCCCTCCCCACCCACACCCCTGCAGGGGTCTCCGGGCTGGTCCCCCTGCCTTCCCGCCCTGGCCCTGCCCCAGTCCAGTCTGCCAGTATCAATCCCCCAATACTGCGAGCCCCTGAGGGGGCGGTCGGCCAATCTGGCCTCTGCTGCTTCTGGCCTGGGGAAGCCACACTTCTCTGGACACAGCTGTGTGGTTCTGACTTTTAGAATCATGACTGCGTTTCACACTTCTGAACACACTTTTTAATCCACAAGAAATTGGGGAAGAGGGGGAAGTGGGATGACCTGAAAAGGAATATAAACAGGAACAAACGACCCTAACCTAAGTGGACTATAAATGAATGACGACCCCGAAGACACGGGGAGAACTTACCTAAGCAACTTTAGAAAAGAGTATTTTGACCGTACGCTCTAATACTAAAGGAGAAAAACTGTACAATATTGTGCTCTAGGGGCGCCGGGGTGGCACAGTCATTAAGTGTCTGCCTTAGGCTGTCATGACCCTGGGGTTCTGGGATCGAGCCCCGCATCAGGCTCCCTGCTCCCTGGGGAGCCTGCCTCTCCTCCTACTCCCCCTGCTTGTGTTCCCTCTCTCGCTGTGTCTCTGTCAAATAAATAAATATTTAAAATATATATATATTGTACTCTAAGTAGTAGGTTTATTTTTCAGAGAAGTGTGTTAGAAATTTAAAAAATACTGGGGCACCTGGTTGGCTCAGTAGGTAGAGCGTGCAACTCTTAATCTTGGGGTTGTAAGTTCGAGCCCCACGCTGGGTGTAGGGATTACTTAAAATATAAGATCTTTTGGGGGCACGTGGGTGCCTCAGTCGGTTAAGGGTCTGACTTCTGAATTTTGGCTCAGGTCATGATCTCAGGGTCCTGGGATTGAGCCCCCTCAGGCTCTGCACTCTGTACTCTGCTTGTCCCTCTCCCTATCTCTGCTCCTCCCTGCTCTCTCTTGCGCTCGCACACGCTCTCGCTCTCTCTCGCTCTAATAAATAAAATCTTGAAAAAAGTAAAATAAAATCTTGAAAAAATAAATTCATAAAATGCATGTTTTCTAGCATTAAATAGACAAGATACTGTGATGAGAGCCAGATTTCTATCAGAAAAATCAGTTATAATACGGAGAGGGGTCAGCTAGGATAAACACTGTGGGTCGGACTAGAAGGAGAAGGGGCATCACTGTGAACTTACAGTTTTCAAAATACAGACAGACATATCCAAGTAGCTTTTAGTAGGTATCCATGCATATGTACATATATTCCCTATCTGCTGAGAGGGTCTGAAGGTCCTAACACCCAACACCAGCGACCTCACCCGGCACCCAGGTCTTGGTGTTGCTCCCCTTTCTGCAATGAGAGGCATCAAGGCTTCTTGGGGAACAGCCCTACCCTCAGGGCTGTGGCAAGGAAGTTACAAGATGAGCCTCTCACACCTTGAGGTGATAGGAGATAAGGAAGGGTTCAAATCCTAACGAGGACATGTGGACCCATGTCAATGGACACAGGCGGCGGCTTGAATGGGCTCCTGTGCCAAATCTGGGACAATCTGACAGACAAAATAAATAATGATCATAATGGATTGTAACCCACAGAAGGAGCGGCGATAGAATAAAATAAGAATCTGATACTTGAATGAAGAAAAAAGATGAATGAGGGTGAAGGGGAAAGTCTTCCCCACAGAAGGAGTCCAAGATGACTGTCAGGGCTCTAGCTTGAGCCAGAACTGGGCGGATGACGGTACCATTCACTAAAATAAAGAAAACCAGGGGTGAATTGGTTTAGGAGTTGGGGAGAGAAATGATGAATTCAATCATCAGCACCACACACTGAAGAGGTCTGTGGGACATCCCAGTGGAGAGGTCCAGCAGCTTCCAGGCTGGCATTTAGAAGGAAGAGCCAGGGCACCTGGGTGGCTCAGTTGGTTGAGCAGTTGACTCTTGGTTTTGGCTCAGGTCATGATCTTGGGGTTGTAAGATCGAGCTCCACATGGAGTCTGCTTGAGATTCTCTCTCCTCCCTCTCCCCCTCCTGCTTGCTCACTCTCTCGCTCTCAAATAAATAAACTTAAAAAGAAAGAAAGGAAGGAAGGAAGGAAGGAAGGAAGGAAGGAAGGAAGGAAGGAAGGAAGGAAGGAAGGAAGGAAGGAAGGAAGGAAGGAAGGAAGGAAGGAAGGAAGGAAGGAAGAAAAAGGAAATGCAGGGCTGGAGATCCCATGACGGAAGACTTGCACATAATTAAGTCGTGGGACTAGATGGTCCCAAGGTGGGCTTCTAGGGTCTGGGGACTTCCTGAAAGCATATAAAAACACAGGTATAGGTACACATGTGCATGATTCTTGGAAGTGGGGTTGGTATCTTTTAACTGTTGCTTTAAGAGAACCCTGACTGACCTTCCCTGTCCCCTTCCCCTCAAAAATGTTTAAAGTCACCGGTAAGCCGTAGGGAGAAAAAGTCACTGGAGGAAAATCAACATTTAAGGGACAGGGGAAGGAGAGGGCCTGAGAGGAAGCATTCAGAAAGGAAGGAGAAAAACGGGAATGAGATTTCAAGGAGAGAGAAGGGTTGGAAAATGGCGTCAAACGCTGCAGAAATTAAGGTCATATCTAAAAAGTGGGGCTTCTTCACGTTCATTAATGGTCTCAGAACCTCTGCCCAAAAAGGCTGTCCTGGAGTGTCATCAGATGCACTCTTCCTCTCCTTCCCTGAACAGCAGGGTTTTTCTCTGGCCTTCTCAGAACCTGGCAGAACAGAAAAGCGATCCCACACCTGGAAATCACGCCTATGGCTTATACGATGCCAAGAGAACTCACACTAGTCGGCAAAGGCCCATCGGTACACACCTGATGCAATCAAATAAACTCAACTTGAGCTTGGAAGACTGACAGGTATTTAGGATTCCCCTGGTTTTGTTTTTAAGATTTTACTTTTTTACTTTTAAGTAATCTCTACACCCAACGTGAGGCTTGAACTTACAACCCTGAGATGAAGAGCTACATGCCCAACTGACTGTGCAGGCCAGGCGCCCCAGGATTTCACTGTTGAGTGGGGGCGGGGGGAGCAGAGTACAAAATGATTCAGACTTAAAGCACTTGACCATATAAAATAATTCATAAGAAATTGAAAGAAACAAACATACCTAAATATCTATAGGGGTAACTTCCGGTTGTTGAGATTACAGATCGTCCCCTCTATTTCTTTATAGTCTCCAAATGTGCTACGATAAGTACATATCACTTTTATAACTGGACTGATTTTTTAAGACACAGTTTCTGTGACAGTGAGAGTCACGTGTCCGTTTCACAGTGGAAAAACACCTTTTGGATCACGGAGCTCTTTAAGACCCTGATGGTAGCTATGTGCCCCCTTCTGCATCCCCTCGGGGTGGCCCATCCCTGCCTGCAGGAGGCAGAATGGCTTTGGGGCCAGCCACAGCTTGTCCTAATGCTGACCGACAATGGGGGGATTTCAAAGAAATGTGCAAACCCAAAATGGAAACACCAAAAAAGAAGCCCAGAGGCGAGTATTGGCCATGCAGTCCCCGCTCTGTCCAGGGAGGGGCGTTATTCTGGCCTGAGTCCTAAGACCAGAGGGGCAGATCTGTCGTCCTTGGGGACAGAGCTGCGAGAGGCATCTCAGCATCCCATTCATCCGCGGCCTCCGCGGTTCACATTCCTGGCTCATGAGTGCCTTTAGGAAAGATGTGGCTACTTTTAGGGCAGAGGTTTATCAACTTGAATCACTCTAAGGACTAGGAAGGCCAAATATAGGAAAAAGAAACTGCCCAGGTATAACCCAACTTTATTTTACTTGTGATAAATATAAATACAGGATGCCAGAGATGATACTTTAAATTTGAAGTTGAACAAACATAATTTGGAATTAGAAATAATTATTTAAAGTTTCCTAATTTTTTTCTCCTTAGATTTGAAGCCCAACACCCGACATTCCCTTCTTAAGCCCCAAGGTGTCAAGCAAGGTCAGGTGGGGAATCTTCCACAGTGACGTGCGGCAGGGAATGCATCTCCAAGTCCTTTAACTGGGAGGAATATTTAGTTTTATGTTGTTTCCTGCCTGAAAAGAGCTGCTCACAAACGTAGGTACTTCCAAACACGGACAGAATCTTTGCACAGTGGTTTTTATATTTAGGGTAACCGTTCCCAAGATACTTGTAGAATTCTGGGATCCCGACACCATCGCATTTCGTTCTCAGTAGCGTGTTGCCCTGAAACTCAAGAACTCCCATCTGTAGCTCTTGGCTCACGTATTTAATGTCGATCGAGAAAGGTGAGCTGAACGACGTCAGTTCGTTTTCGTAACGTTTGAAATCAGAGAACCGTTTCTGGAATTCAGTCAACTCTCTAATTCGGGAAATATAGTTCAGGCCATCGCTTTCATTTTTGGAAACTAATTTCAGCGTCGGGAAGTGGGCCAGCTTGTTCCTTGCCAAATGAGTTTCCCAAAGACACAGTTTCATCAGGAAGGAGGGAACTGAATCGTACATCTGTGTAACCACTTGTGTGAGTGCCTTTGCAGGGAACTCTCCAATGTGTTTCGGTAAGTCATAAGGTTAACCAAAAAGGCTAAGTCTTTGACCCCATCTTTGCTGGTGAGCTGAGGAACCGGTTTTCCTTTAGAAGACATGAAAAAAATCAGTTTCTTCCAAAGTTCGATAAACCGCCTGAGCACCATGCCACGACCCAGCCACTTATGCCCCATGGAGAACAACAGGCTTCCCCTAAGTCGCTGAAAAAAAGCACTGAGCTTTCTGTGGTCTGAGCCATGGGAACGGATCCATGTTATGGTGTGAATCACTATGTCCGTGACATGATCCATTTTTAACATTTTAGCAGAAAGTTATTGCTGGAGAGTGAGACCATGCATGGACTTCAGTTCCATGTCTTTGCAAAGCCCTGACACTTTTGCTTTAAGTTTCGTAACAGGTTGTTCAACACCGACCAGTGCTGAATTGCCATCTGTGCTAACGCTTACTAACTGTAACCAGTCTACGTTAAATTTTTTAAGACTTTCCTCAACACAGACAAGTAAGTCATTTCCTGCCATGGTGCCTGTCATGGGAACCATGTCCAAAAGTTCTTCGGTCACATCGAAAGCGTCATCAACATCACCAATAAATACAGCCAGCTGGGGGGCGTTATCTCCATCAGCCCTTTCGTGAGCCTCAACGGAGAAACCCACAGATGATCTAGCTTTTTCTTGCAGCTTATCCTGTAAGCTTGCTGCCCTGTCGTCAGCATTCTGCGAAACGGTATTACCACTTAGTCTTAGACTGGCAAATGCTGGTCTCTGTTCCGGTTCACCCAATAGACATTCTTTTATATTCCTTTCGATGTCTGGGCAATTTTCTCACTTAACACTTAACATCTTATAGCAGCGGTGTTTATTTATTCATGTTCGAGAGTAAGTCGTGTTGAAATCTCAGTTTTTTCAGTTTGTTAAGTTTTTTATCACGCATTTTTTTGGTATATCCATTGTGGTTCCTACTATGGTTTGTTTCATAATGGTATCTGGGCTTCAATTCCTTTGATGCAGACACACTTTGTTTGCATATTATTTTGGGGTTTTGTGGGGGGTTTTTTTGCATACTAAGCACGTAGGAACATTCTTGACCTCCACAAAGAAATAAGCTCACTCCCATTTTTCTTGAAAAGCGTGGCTTTCTTGTTCTAGCTTTTGTTTTCCCACTTTTGGAAGACACAAACGCATAAGAAATATTAAAATGTCACCTTTACAGATACAAAAGCTCTACTTTGCAAGAGATATGTATTGACTCTATTTTTTCAAAATGTTTAAGTGTGTGGTTCACTCCTTCGAAGTCGGGGAGAACGGAGCGAATCATGGGGGCTGTAGGGCACAGCTAAGAAGAAACCCCTGATTCTCCTGTGAGATGACTGCACACATGCAGGAATGCAGGTCCCGGGCATCGATTTTGAGGCCCCAGCAAAAGAAGCTGGAAATCCAGATTTCTACATGAAAGTCTTTGATTCATGTTTTTTTTTTTTTTTTAAGATTTTATTCATTTATTTGACACAGAGAGAGAGATCACAAGTAGGCAGAGAGGCAGGCAGAGAGAGGGGGAAGCAGGCTCCCTGCTGAGCAGAGAGCCCAATGCGGGGCTCGATCCCAGGACCCTGAGATCATGACCTGAGCTGAAGGCAGAGGCTTTAATCCACTGAGCCACCCAGGTGCCCCCACATCCTTGATTCTTAAAAACACTTGTTAACAGTTTTTTTTTTCCTGTAAACATTAGATAAGCTACGACATCTACCCATCAGATTAGGCAGATCAGGGACACCACTAACATGAAATTTCATGATTCATAATAAATTAAATTATTTTTTTCCTGAAAATATTATATATGCCACATCTATCCATCAGATTAGGCAGCTTAGGGACCCTGGTTTGGGATCTCTGGTTTAAACCAGACAAAAACTCTACTTGAAGAGAATTAAATATCAAATTCTGAAACCACAAATTTAAGAACCTGTCCAAACAGAAACCTAGAAGGTACCCAAGAAGGGGAGCTAAGCTGATGGACCTCAATGTGCCATGTTTTTGCAGATTCTTGGTTTCAGTTAACTAGGACACTACTTATTCTCTTGATAAGAGAATGACTTACATATTTTTGATACAGGGAGACACCGTATGGAAGTGTCCCTACCCTCCTGCTAGCCCCTCTCTGGGAACGCTCCTGACAATCCTGGCAAAGCCTCAGTGTACGGAGCTTTGGCATCCCTTACTTCTCCACGTACTGTGCTTCCTGCCTCTCCCTTCTTGGCCTTGGCTTTTCTCTCCAGCATGGCCCAGAACTATGGCAAGCCCAATGACCTCTGTTCCTTGCTTCTCATCCAAGGCTCTCTCCGCATCAGCCTGTGACTTGAAGTCAACATACGCAATCCTGCAATTGTGGGGATGGTGTGGGGGAGAGAAGAAAGAAGAGTCAACATTTCGTCCTTTTGTCTTCTGAATTAGTGATACACACACACACAGGATTCAAAATGCAAAAGGTAGAAAAGGATACGGTGAAGTGTGCCTTCTGCCCAATTTCTTTTTTTTTTTTTTTTTTTTTAAGATTTTATTTATTTGACAGAGATTTTATTTATTTATTTGCCTATCACAAATAAGCAGAGAGAGAGAGAGAGAGAGAGAAGCAGGCTCCCCACCTAGCTGAGAGCCTGATGTGGGGCTCAATCCCAGGACCCCGAGATCATGATCTGAGCTGAAGGCAGAGGCTCTAACCCACTGAGCCACCCAGGTGCCCCTTCTGCCCAATTTCTATCCTTACAGGCCACACACCATACACATAAAAGCAGATGTACACCCATACACACTCTACTTTTCAAAGCTTGACTGAGATGTAATTTACATATCATAAAATGCATCTGTTTAACATGTACAGTGAGGGGTGCCTGGCGGGCTCCGTTGGTGAAGCGTGCAACGCTTGATCTCGGGGTTGTGAGTTCGAGTCCCACACTGGGTGTAGAGATCACTTAAAAATGAAATCTTTAAAAAAAAAATAAAAACAAAGTGTATAATGATTTCTAGTATGTTTACAGAATTCTATAACCATCACCATGATCTAATTCTAGAACATTTTTATCCTCTCCCAAAGTATCCATCAGGAGTCCCTCCTCATTCCCGCCAAATCATTGCCATGCCCTGGCCCAACTACCATGCTACTTGTGCATTCTGGACATTTCAGATAAATGGGATCACATGAATATGCAATCTTCTGTGCCTGGCTTCTTTCACTTAGGCTAATGTTTTCCACATTCATCCAAGCTGTCGAGTCAGTAGGTCATTCCTTTTCATGGCAGGATAATATCACCTTGTATGGAAATGACGCATTTTGTTTATCCATCCTTCAGCTGGTGGACATTTGAGGTTGTTGCCACTTTTCGGCTATTACGAATGAAGGTGATTTGAACACGTGCAGAAGTGAGCAGCTATACGTTTTCATTACGTTCACACTGAGTAGCAGAACTGCTGCACCATATGGCAACTCTCTGTCTAACATTTTTTTTTTTTTTTTTAAAGATTTTATTTATTTGATAGAGAGAAATACAGCGAGAGAGGGAACACAAGCAGAGGGAATGGTAGCGGGAGAAGCAGGCTTCCCGCCGAGCAAGGAGCCCGATGCGGGGCTCGATCCCAGGACTCTGGGATCATGACCTGAGCCGAAGGCAGACGCTTAACGACTGAGCCACCCAGGCGCCCCTTGAGAGACTGATGAACCGTTTTCCCAGCAACTGCACTACTTTGTTTTACGTTCCCACCGGCAATGAATGCGGGTTCCGATTTCCCCTTCGCCTCGCCAACACTCGCTATTCCTGCCTTTCTCATTACAGCCACTCTGACGGGTGGAAAGTGGGATCAAACCATGGCTTTGACTTACGTTTCCCCACCAACTCCTGTCGAGCATCTTTTCATGTTCTTATTGGCCATTCATATACTTTGTTTGGAGCAATGTCCATTCAAGCTCTTTGCCCATTTTCCAATTGGGTCGTCTTATGATTGAGTTGCAAGAGTTCTTCACATATTCCGAATCCAAGGTCCTCATCAGATACACGATTTGCCATATTTTTTCCCCCGTCTGTAGAGTTGTTTTGACTTTTTGTGTAGTGTTCTTAGAAGCACAGATGTTTTTAATTTTGATAAAGCCAAACTTGTCAATCTTCTCTTTTATCACCTGCACGACATGCTAACCTAAGATCACGAGGATTTACTGCTGGGTTTTCACTATAGCTTTGTTTCAGCTCTTACATTTAGGTCTTTGATCTATTTTTAGTTCATTTTTGTGTAGGTATGTCCTTCGTTATGTCTTTACATAAAAAGTAGAATACCACATACACACCGTTCTGTATTTTGCCTTTATATTGGAGATTATTTGCCATCGGCACACAAAGTGCTCTTTCACTTCTTTTTACAACTGCATGGTATAATGTCTTTTAGACCCACCAGAAAATTTTAGCCAGTTTTCTATTAATAGATGTTCACATTAATTCTAATTTTGCATCAACCAACTTTGTAATAAGTTATGTCACATTTGTCTATCTGTGGGGTAAATTCTTAGGAGTGGGACCGCAGGATAAAATGATACATGCAACGTAACTGATAGATACTAACTCTTCTCCACGGAGACTTCAGCAATCTCCCTTCCACCAACAATGTCCGAGCATGCCACTTTCTCCAACCCTCTTCAATACTGCGGAATATACTTTTTGATTGTTAACATCTAATAGGTAAAATGTTGCATCTAAATAAATTAATTAAAATTGCATTTTAATTTATAAATCTTTTAGTATGAGTGAGGATACGTATCTTTTCTTATGTTAAAAAAAAAAATTCCTTTTCTGTGACCTACCTGTTCATAATTTGCCCACTATTTTTACTGGGTTGTTGGTCTTTTTCTTTTCCGTTTTTTTTTTAAGATTTACTCATTTATTTTAGAAAGAGACACAGACAGAGACAACATGAGTAGGATGGGCAGAGGGAAAGAGAGAGAGAGAGAGAAAGAATCTCAAGCAGACTCCATGCTGAGCTCGGAACCCGACGTGAGGCTCAATCCCACAACCCCGAGATCATGACATGAACTGAAACCAAGAGTCAAACGTTCAACCAACTGCACCACCTAGACGCCCCAATTGGTCTTTTTCTTACTGATTTGTGAGATGTACTTTATCTTTCAGCAAATCAGCCCTCGGTTTTGATAGAAATCATGAATTTTTTTTCCTGGTTTCCTGTCACTTGTTTTTCGACTTTGCTTATGGGATTTTTTTTTTCCCCAAGTAGAAGTATTTTCTATTTACGCAGTCAAATTTACCTGTTCTTTTAGAACTTTCAGGATTTGTCATACTTAACAGGCCTCCCCTTTGGCAGATTATTAAAAATAAACAAACAAAATCTCTATGTCTCCCTCTAAAATTTTATGATTTCATATTTTCATTATAATTCTTCATGAACCCGTAACTTGCTTTGGTGAAAGATATGGAGTAAGGATCTGTTGGGTAAGAATATTCTTGAAGAACGCACCACATTCACTTCTGACATAGGTAGTATGCTTTATTTAATATGGTCACAGATTCCCTGGCATCTCCTAACTCCCCTTTGTAATAATTCCTCATGTAAAGGAATAATTCTAAAGACTTAAGTATATATAATCAAAACTTAATTAACATTAGAGAAATTCTATGGTTTGGCAGCAATTTTTTGTTTTGTTGTTTTCCAGCATTGCTGACTACAAGCACAGCAGAAAGCCCCCAAATCTCCTTACAGGAAACACTGACAGTAGCAAATTGCTAACAATATGGGATTTATCCTTTCAGGCTTGTTTTCTGAATTGGCAGGATTCTTTCTAGAGATTGTTATTCGGAATATACAGGTATAGACTACTTTAGAGTCCACCTACACCAACAATTTTCACTCAAATGTATCTGTAATCCTGATATGCAAGCTGCACCTCATTAGGAATTCCTTCCAAATGGGGCGCCTGGCTGCCTTAGTCAGTGGAGCGTGCAATTCTTGATCTCAGGGTTGTGAGTTTGAGCCCCATGTAGGGTGTAGAGATTATTTAAAAATACAATGTTAAAAAAAAAAAAAGAAAATTCCTCCAAAATACATCCCACTCCATCCTTTCTAATTTTACCACATTCTCCCTCTTACTCTACCAAAGCCTAGCTGCATAGTGCTAGTGTTTCATTAATTGTTACAACATAGTTCTAATGGACCAATTCAATGCTCTGTTTTGGTACCTGTCCAGGCAAGTCAGCAAGTGTGTTGTTTTACTAGAATCAACCCTGGGGAGAGAAGAATGGAAATAACCTATGACTGAATTCTTCTAATCTTCAATCTTGAACTTCATAGAATAAGCCTTCATTTCTCAGTGACACCATTACAGTTTTCTAGAAGCTCTGGCTGTCCATTTACGATGGCCCCTTCAGTTTTTTTATGCCTGCTGGTAGAAAGGTTGGATAACTACTTTTTCCTTCTCTAAAATCAGGTGTAAGCAACTAAGGAGAATGTAATGAAATTCTGTTATGTCTGAATCCAGGAGAAATATATTCCTTTTCAATACAGGTACAAAACACACATTTTACTCGTCCCATCCTTGCTCACCAATCTGATTTGAAAGGCATCCTTAAACACTTCTTTTATCTCATGTTGAGTGACTTTGTCAGGCAGGTTCTTGATCAAAAGTGTTTTGGCATTCTGATCTACATAACACAAAAGAGTATTTTTAGTCCAAGTTTAGAACTAATAAGCATCAAAAGTTCTCTAAAGGAGAAAAAGTACTTCTCCAGGAGCTGCAAAGTGTTAATAGCAATATATATATTCCTTCATTTAACAAATCTTTGAACACATATCAGGGCGAGGGCCTGTGCTACATGCTACATGTAAATACAGACTTGGGGGGCGCCTGGGTGGCTCAGTGGGTTAAAGCCTCTGCCTTCAGCTCAGGTCGTTATCTCAGGGTCCTAGGATCGAGCCCCACATCAGGCTCTCTGCTCAGCACGGAGCCTGCTTCCCTCTCTCTCTGCCTGCCTCTCTGCCTACTTGTGATCTCTCACTGTGTGTCAAATAAATAAATAAAATCTTTAAAAAAACAAAACAAAACAGATTTGGCCTCTACTCTCAGGAATGTGGTCTTGATGGGGGAAAAGGCTAGTAAGCAAGTAGTCATATAATTACAAACTCTGGTGAGTGCCAAGAAGGAAAAGTAAGAAGGGAAATGAGAACACCCAGTAAAGACTTACCCTAGGGGCGCCTGGCTGGCTCAGACAGATAAGCATGAGACTCTTGATCTCCGGGCCGTGAGTTTGAACCCCACATTGGGTGGAGAGATTACTTAAATAAAGTTAAAAAAAAAAAAAAAAAGAAAGAAAGAAGAAGAAGAAGAAGAGGGGCACCTGGGTGGCTCAGTCGATTAAGTATCCAACCCTTGATTTCAGCTCAGGTCATGATCTCAGAGTTGTGGGACTGAGCTCCACGCTGGGCTCCTGGCTCAGCACGGTACCTGTTTAAAGATTCTCTCTCTCCTTCTCCCTCTGCCCCTCCGTGCTCACACATTCTCTCTCCGTCAAAGAAAGAAAGAAAGTCAGTCAGTCCCCCGCCCCCAAGCACCCCTCCCCCACCCCAAAAAGACTTAACCTAGCCTGGAAGTAAGAGAAACTTTTTCTGATCTTGAGGAAGTGATCTTTAAGCTGAGATTCTATGGATGGGTTGCAGCCAGGGAATGAGTCCTGGAGACAAAGAATATTATGCAGCTCAAGCACAGAGGGCGAGAGTAACGTACACAAAGTTTGTGCCGTGCAAGGAGGCGACTGGGTGGTAACGGACTACTTGCACAGAATAAGAATTCCGTTGGCTATAGATACACAGGTATCTATCAACGGATTATCTTGTTTGCTTACCTTTCTTTACTTTCTTTCCTTTCGGTTTTCTCAATTTAAGTTCATACCCAAGGACCTTTGTCTCACTAAATCTCAAGGCTCTTTCCCCGATCATCAGCAGATTTAAAATTCATATAACTGAACTTCCTGCAGAGATGTGAAAGAAAAGGGGGGAAAAAACCCTAGGTAAGATCAAAAGACACATGACTTCGGGTTGGCCAGTCTTACTAGATGTGAAAGTGGAAATCAGCAGTGAGTCATTCACAATTTAAAAAAAAGGTTCCACCAACTAGCAATACAAATGCCATAAAGTCACCAGAGAGGAGCAGTTCTCACCCCGAGCAAGTCTGAGAAGGGCTATGGAGTGCTTCTAGAATGCAGTGGGTATAACCCAGGCCTGCTGTTACATAGTCTGCAATCCACTCGACAGTCCCCAACAACGAAGAATGATCTGGGGTCAATAGGGCCAAAATCGAGAAACCCTATTCTAGAGCAAGGACTAAGAGTCAGTGCAAATTCACCTACTGAAATCCTTATTGCTTTTCTGTTTAGCAACTGACTGAATATAACTAAAAGCTACAGAAAATGAAGCTTAAAATTATAAGGTTTTGAATTTTTGTTTTAAGAAAGAGCCATCTGCATTTGTGAATTGGAACAAAAATATCACTCCTAATGAGGAATGTGTTAGCAAACCCAAGCGCTATTATGAAAAGATTTTTTAATGCAAAAGGAAATCTTATTTACTGCAAATGCAACAATATTACAAAATACAGTTAACACAAAAGTTAACAAACGTAACACAACTGACAGAAGTTGTAGCAAAGGCTCTGAGCCCAGAGTTCTAGGCTCAAATCCCAGCTCTGCCATTTTCTAACTGTGTGATGTTGGACACATTACTTAACTTCTCTGTGCCTAAATCTTCTCCTTTGTAAAATGGGGATAATGTCAATAATTACCACTGAGGGCTGGCTTACAGATTCCATGAATTCATCTAAATAAGGAATGAAAAACAATGCCTGGTACAGTGAGTGCTCAATGAATGTTTACTATTATTATTATCTTTTTGTTTTCACCAAGTCAGTAGAGGTATTATAAAATATGGTCACACCCAGGAAATACTCTTCTGATACAAAGAAGTGAGAAAAATAAAATGCAACTGGGCAAAAAAGCAGAAGTGATACAGGACCTATATTTGCCACCATAGCTAGGGGTTGTGATTAAAGGTGTTGAGTTAGTTTAAAATAATTCTGGGCAAATAACATTGCTCACAATGGAAAATCATGAAAATATGTTTCAGTAATGATAAGGAAAATCTCGGCATTATTTTTAACATTTCAACTGGAAAACATGGGATAGCAGAGTTTCATCTAATGGATTTTTTTTTAATTTTTTTTTAAGATTTTATTTATTTTTTTAAGATTTTATTTATTTGACATTTTTAAAAGATTTTATTTATTTATTTTATTTATTTATTTATTTATTTATTTGTGCTCTTGAGAAAGAGCACAAGTATGGGAAGCAGCAGAGAAAGAGGGGGAAGCAGGCTCTCTGATCAGCGGGGAGCCCGATGCGGGGCTCAATCCCAGGCCCCCAGGATCACGACCTGAGCCAAAGGCAGCCGCTTAACCGAATGAGCCACCCAGGCACCCCTCTAATGGATTTTCTAAGAGCCACTGAAGGATTTTTGAATACAGGAGTCCCTCTTATCCATGGCTTCACTTACCCACAGTCAACTGTGTGTTCTGGAAGCAGATGCTCCTCGTTCTGACCTAGCATTAAGAGACCCACAGTACTCTAATGCTAGGTCACAGTGCCTACAGCATGGACCTCACTTCATCTCATTCTGGAAGTATCCTATCATCTCGCATCATCACAAGGAGGGTGAGTACAGTACAGTAAGATACTCTGAGAGAGACAGAAACCACATTCATGTGACTTTCATTCTAGGACACTGTTATAATTGTTCTATTATTGTTAATCTCCTACAGTGGCTGATTTATAAATTCAACTTTATCACTGATATGTATGTAAAAGAAACAACGTAGCACAGGTAGGGTACAGTACCACCTGTGGCTTCAGGCGTCCACTGTGGGGTGGGGGGTGTCTTAGAACGTATCCCTGTGGATATGAGACCACTATACTCACCTCGAACTGCAGGAAGCAGAGGTAAAACCCCACCATGGGGTGAAAAGCAGGTAACGAAAGGATGTGACAAGACAGGACCCACGATAAAACAGAAAGCTACTGGAACTTCTAATTTCTCCAGGGATAATAATGCTGGGCTGGTAATGTTCCTTAAATTATTGGTATTTACCTGGACAAGACAACTCTGACACCAACAACTGTGAGGTAATTTTTAGCAAAAAATTCACTGAGACCCATTTGTAGTTCAGCAGCGGTTTTGTTGAAATTCAGGTTTCCAACAGTCTGAAAGTTATAGGGGGTTCAGCTGCCATACAAAACGGTAAAATTAAAAAAAGGAAGGAAGGAAAGAAAAGTAAAGAAAAAAAGAACCAAATAAGCATTTCAGAAACAATGACGCTGAAAGAAAATTCCACTAAAGATTTTGGCATATTTTAACACCAAACTGCAGTAAAAATTCCCTTGTTTACCACTTGGGCTATTACTGTGTCCCCAAATATTGTACCTGCACGATGCCTATGTTAACATGAAATTCTCCGCGTTTTGTCTTGTGCTTTAAAACACAGCCAAGGGGTGCCTGGGTGGCTCAGTCATTAAGCGTCTGCCTTCGACTCAGGTCATGATCCCAGGGTCCTGGGATCGAGCCCTGCATCAGGCTTCCTGCTCGGCAGGAAGCCTGCTTCTCCCACTACCATTCCCTCTGCTTGTGTTCCCTCTCTCGCTGTGTTTCTCTCTGTCAAATAAATTAAAAAAAAAAAATCTAAAAAATAAAAATAGTAATAATAAAATAAAACACAGCCAAGAAGTTACCTTCCAATTTCTGTCTTTTGGTTTCAGGGGAGGCCTTCTGTTTGACCATCTTCTTCTGTTTACCAGGAGTTTTTTTGACAGGCTCTGTAGGCAAAAGCCAGAATGTTGTATTTTTAATGATCTGTCTGTACCACTCATGAGGAAACTGGAGGCTTCTACTCTATCCACAATATCACACTTACGGTAATACCTACTATTCACAGGACCTATGGCTTAGGTCCATCCGAGTACTTTCAAAATCATTCATAAATTAATTAGAACGTTCCTCAAGTCCCTAAAAGAAATCCCATGGCCCCTGTTCAAGGGCTTCCCTTACAACTCAGATTCCTTGATATGGGCCACCCCTCAACTGCGCTGATTTAGGTCATTCTGGCCTTCCTCCTCCTCCTCCTCCTCCTCCTCCTCCTCCTCCTCTTCCTCACAGCCTTTGTCATCACCCTTGTTATCCTGCTCATCTCCCCCCAGAGGAAGGAATGTTCTCCCTCTGGCCCGCGTAGAATACACATCTTTTTCAGAATCTGAATGAAGACCCACCTGATCCATTACTGCCCCCCAGACTTGTTAAGAATGAGCATAACAAATTCTTCTTTCAGAGACACTGCTCGTAAATCTGACTATAGTACACCAACCAAAGGAAAAAAAATCAGATGGCCCTTTAACCTCTTACACTGAAATAGTTGTAAATGTACTGCCATTGTATTTAAATAAAGATATGAATAATTACTTCTTTGGAAGCAGTACAGACTTGGTCTAGACAAAAACAAGATCACGGACAATTATGTTTGGGGACCATTAACTGCATGGCTCACAGGCACCCACGACAGAACCACTCAATGGGCAATGGTCACAGAAAACTCCGATTCTGGTCATGTGGACGGCAGAGGTCAAAGGCCCACTGAGATTCCTCATCCACGTGCCCATGCCAGAAAAGTTAGCCAGGGACTGCCAAGGCGACTTTCCGCAGAGGGTAGCTTCACAGAACCCCTCGGACAGTGATGTGGACAGGAGAGGATTCCTCACCTTCCTCATCCCGGCCGGGATGGAGCCCTGCATCAGGCTCTCTGCTCAGCAGGGAGCCTGCTTCCCCCTCTCTCTGCCTGCCTCTCTGCCTACTTGTGATCTCTCTCTCTGTGTCAAATAAATAAAATCTTTAAAAAAAAAAGAAATCACAACCCTGAGATCAAGAGTCACACGCTGCACCAACTGAGCCAGCCGCACGTCCCTAGAGTGCCAACTCTTTTTTTTTTTTTGAAAGTTTTTTTTTTTTTTTTTTTAAAGATTTTTATTTATTTGACAGAGAGAAACACAGCGAGAGAGGGAACACAAGCAGAGGGAGTGGTAGCGGGAGAAGCAGGCTTCCTGCAGAGCAGGGAGCCCGATGCGGGGCTCGATCCCAGGGCCCTGGGATCATGACCTGGGCCGAAGGCAGACGCTTAACGACTGAGCCACCCAGGCGCCCCTAGAGTGCCAACTCTTTACATACGAATAAACACGAAGTGAAGAGCCCCCCAACAACAGGCACCTGGAACATACAAAGGAATGAGAGCCAAGCCTCAAAGACTGGGCCTTGTGCTTCCTAATTGTACCACCAATTCTGTCCCACAGCTACTGATAACTGGGTATTGTACTATAAAACTAAATAACTAAAGATAAAAACGTTAGGGGTGCCTCGGTGGCACAGGCAGTTATGCACCTGACTCCTGGTTTCAACTGACGTCATTATCTCAGGGTCGTGAGATCACACTCCGGATCCGACTCCACGCTCAGCACGGAATCTGCTTGAGATTCTCTCCCTCTCCCTCTGCCC
>CM053605.1:5040195-5065528 GCA_028646535.1 Procyon lotor | reverse complement strand
GCCTGGGTGGCTCAGTCGTTAAGCGTCTGCCTTCAGCCCAGGTCAGATCCCAGGGGCCTCGGATCGAGCCCCGCATCAGGCTCTCCGCTCGGCAGGAAGCCTGCTTCTCCCGCTACCATTCCCTCTGCTTGTGTTCCCTCTCTCGCTGTGTTTCTCTCTGTCAAATAAATAAAATCTTAAAAAAAAAAAAAAAAGATTTTATTTATTTATTTGACTGAGAGGAGAGAGATCACAAGTAGGCAGAGAGGCAGGCAGAGAGAGAGGGGGATAGCAGGCTCCCCGCCAAGCAGAGAGCCTGATGCGGGGTCGATCCCAGGACCCTGAGATCATGACCTGAGCCAAAGGCAGAGGCTTTAACCCACTGAGCCACCCAGACGCCCCCAAATCTTTTTTTTTTTAAAAAGATTAAAATTTTAGCAAAACATTGAATGAAGTTTCACCATACACAAAAGGACAATACAAAGAACTATGGTAATAAGTAAAACAAGTGTCTTCACCTTGCCAGTGCTAACTAGGAACAATGTCACAACAGAGGGAATACTGGTATTCTGAGCTGAACTATATCCCACTAAAATCCATACGTCCAAGTCCTAACCCACAGTGTCTAAGAATGTTACTGTATTTGGAGACAGGCCTTTAAAGAAGTAATTAAGTTAAAATGGGGTCATTAGAGTAGGCTCTAATCCAATGTGACTGCTGTCCTTGTAAGAGATTAGGCCACAGAAGATAGACAAATGACCATGGGGAGACATAGCGAGAAGACAGATGTTTACAAGCCAAGGAGAGAGGCCTCAGAAGAAACCAAACCTCTCAACAACTTGATCTTCAACTTCTAGCCTTTGGAATTATAAGAAAATAAATTCCTGTTGTTTCAGCCACCCACTATGTGATCTTTTATTAAGGCAAGTCGAGGGGTGTCTGGGTGGGTTAGGCATCTGCCTTTGGCTCAAGTCATGATCTCAGGTCCTAGGACCAAGCCCCCACATAGGGCTCCCTATTCAGCGGGAAGCCTGCTTCTCCCTCTTCCTCTGCTCCCTCACCTCCACTCATGCTCACTCACTCTCTCAAATAAATAAAATATATTTTAAAAAAGGCAAACCTAGCAAATGAATACAACTGGTATATATAGCCCTCAACCCTCCTCACAGGAAGAGAAAAGTAACTATAATGTGATTAGCATTACTGGTTATAAACACAATTTACAGGCAAATAGATAAGGGACTAGCTCAGCTGGCGTAGGAATGACGTGGAATCAGGGAAGTTATGGGAAAGAGATGAGGATTTTATTCATTTTATTTACTTTTTTTAGTACTCTCTTCACAACCCCTAGATTAAGAGTAGCATGCTCTTGCAACTGAGCCAGGCAAGTACCCAAGAATGAGGGTTTTAATGAAATAATTTCGATGAGCCAACTTTAGGGTCTGGTTATCCTAAAAGTTCATCTAACTGTGAGTGTACTTCTATATGCTGCACCAATCAGAGGAAACCGTTACAGTAATCACATTTTAGGGATGACTAGGTGGCCCAGCCAGTTAAGCGTCTGCCTTTGGCTCAGGTCATGATCTCAGGGTCCTGGGATCAAGTCCTAGTTTGGGCTCGTTGGTCAGCAGGGAGCCTGCTTGTCCCTCCACCTGCAGCTCCCCCTGCTTGTGCTCTCTCTGACAAATAAATAAATAAATAAAATCTTGAGAGAAAGAAAGACAGACACACCTTAGAAAGGAATGACCATGAGGCGCCTGGGTGGCTCAGTGGGTTAAAGCCTCTGCCTTCAGCTCAGGTCATGATCTCAGGGTTCTGGGATCAAGCCCTGCATCGGGCTCTCTGCTCAGCAGGGAGCCTGCTCCCCCCTCTCTCTCTGCCTGCCTCTCTGCCTACTTGTAATTTCTCTGTCAAATAAATAAATAAAATCTCTAAAAAAAAAAAAAAAGGAATGACCAAGGGTGACCAGTCCAGAACCACAACACATGCATATCAGCCTAGGGAAGATATAATGTGACTACTCCTGTTTTCTTCCAAGAACAAGAGTCCAGGTTCCAAAGCAAAAGTTGCATTCACCAAGAATTTTCTGGCTTATTGCCATATAAGCTAATGCAATTTATAGTGGATATCACAATACAGTAGATGCTCTCTTAACTGCGTCTATGTCTACTTAACCAAATCATACTAACCTAGATCTATAACTAGATTAAATGACGGTCTCCATTCCAAACTGGACTAACTTAAGGTCTATGAAATGCCAAGCACGCGTGGCTAGCAGGTTCCTCTGTGGTACTCACAGAACACCTGGGCGTTTCTGTTGCCATACGCTAAAGTATATCCTCAATAAGCATTAACTGTGTTTGTTTCGAACCTATATATGACTGTTGTAGTTGCAGTTTCAATTACATAATAAAATCATATAAACCAATCAAATCAAGGCAAAAAGTAAGTTACTGAATCTATGAAAACCACGTTGAATGCTTCGGACATATTTGACGAAGCTTAAAACAAATTAGGTGTGGGTGAGCAGCCATAAAAGGATGGAAAAAAATGGTAAAAATGTAGGAGTATTCAAATTGCTTTACTGCAATTTTTAAGGTTTTGCTTTGCTTTAAAGAAACAAACTTTGGGGTGCCTGCCTGGCTCACTTGGAAGAGAATATGATACGACTCTTAATATCGGGGTTGTGAGTTCAGCCCCACAGTGGATGCAGAGACTACCTAAATAAAAACTTAAAAAGAAAAAAGGAAACAAACTCCAAATTACAGAAGTTGCACTTAGAGGTGCACTTTGTACTGAGAAGACAAACTACTCCAACACTGAACCCAAAGTCAAAAACAAGGCCTTAGTCCCACATCAAAATATTCGTAAATGAATACACATTTAACATTTTTTTTTCTTAAGATTTTTATTTATTTATTTGACAGTGAGAGAGAGCGAAGCAGTCCCCCAATGTGGGACTCGATCCCAGGACCCCGGGATCATGCCCTGAGCTGAAGGCAGATGCTTAACTGACTGAGCCACCCAGGCACCCCACATTTGACAAGTTTTACATTAAAATCAAAAGGTATATATGAGGGGCACCTGGGTGGCTCAGTCGTTAAGCATCTGCCTTCGGCTCGGGTCATGATCCCAGGGTCCTGGGATCGAGCCCCGCATCGGGCTCCCTGCTCTGACGGAAGCCTGCTTCTCCCACTATCATTCCCTCCGCTTGTGTTCCCTCTCTCGCTGTGTTTCGCTCTGTCAAATAAATAAAATCTTTAAAAAAAAAAAAGGTATGTATGGATAATTTACTTTTGATTGATTAAAACAGCTACTACACTGAATAGGGTTGAATAAAGTTTCTATTATACAAGTGGCTAGGGAAGATATAAAGTGGCTGGCTGTCTCTCAAAAAAGTTGCTTGGGAGCAGGGGGAGACCAAAAAAAATGAACCAGGAAGGGGTAGGGGCTTTTGGATTTGGTAGAACCATGCATAATCCCTTCTCTGTCACTTACTATCATGGGCTGTGTACCCACTCATTGACCTCAATTCCTTTAGGACTCAACCTAAACCTATCCATATTCAAATTCTCACACACAGGCTCCCAGCCAGAAGCAGAGACCATAGTAGGGACTTAAATATTTATCCAAGAATACATGTGGAAACACAGATGTCTGGCAGGCACACAAAGTAATGAAATTTAATGAAGCAAGTTTAAGAAGCCAGAGATTAAGGGGTGCCTGGGTGGCTCAGTCATTAAGCTGCTGCCTTCGGCCCAGGTCAGATCCCAGGGGCCTGGGATCGAGCCTCGCATCGGGCTCCTTGCTTGGCGGGAAGCCTGCTTCTCCTGCTACCATTCCCTCTGCTTGTGCTCCCTCTCTCGCTGTGTTTCTCTCTGTCAAATAAATAAAATCTTTAAAAAAAAAAAAAAAGAATCCAGAGATTAAAAAAAAATCCACAGATTTTCTTTCACACCAGTACTTCCAGGTAACCAACATCACTTTTGAAACAAAACACTTTCGCATTCCCCCAAAATAAACCTCACTTCTCACAACGTACTCTTCTTTTTAGTTGACACTGGTATTTAATTTGCTAACATTCTGTTTGGAATTTTTATACCTCTGTCCATGGGAGTGGTCTGCAATTTTTTTTTTCCCTAAAAATGACTGGGTCAGATTTTGGTATTGAGTCTAGGGTGGGCTTGTGAAAGTCAGAAAGTGTTCACAATACCGCTTTTGAGACTAAGCGAGGCAGTTCAACTGTCTTACTCTGGATTTTGGTTAACATTAGTAAGTCATTCTGCTCCATGCTGAATATACACAATTACCTCATTTCTACATTCACTGTCCTTATCTTCCAAAGTCTTATCTTCCCCATCTTCTATTTCCTTCGGAAAAAGACTCATTTTCTTCAGTTCACCTGGATTTTTTTCCTGCTTAAAATGGACACCATTATCAGGGTCATTACAGGGCCTTCAACATTCCATGCTACGCACCTTTTTCCTCTAAGTATCTGGGATAAGTTTCTTCAAGCCTCACCCTAAAGTGACTTTCATTTGGAATCTTTTACTCACACTAGTGAATATCAAAATACATAGAAAAAGATAATTTTTGGCATCTGTTTGTAGGTCAGATGCCCCATATCTTGTCTTTTCCAAGAAATAGTTAACTCCTCGAGGTATTAGGCAAGCTTCCAAGAATTCCTCCCTTTCCCTCTCATTCTGTTCCCTTCGACGCGCGTTTTTAAATAATCTCGAGGTTTTTAAAAATTGATTCCACTACCAGCGGCTCAAATGAAAGCACACAGGGCCAAATAAAGCTCCCGTAAAAAATACAGTACCTACAATTCAAGTTTACCCTTTCCGGGCTGAGAATTCGGGGTTAAGTGCGGCGGCGCCCATCTCTGACCCCATGCAAACGTACAGCCCAAATAAGGAGTCTCACACCAGAACCCAGAACTGCCTCTTCCTCACGGTAACCCGCACAGTCTCGTCCCTCCGGGAGAAGGCACCGCGCGTATACGGCCCCGCCCACCCAGAGCCACCGCGCTCTCCAGATTGGGGCGCGAAGCCCCCGGGGTGCCCGCAACAGCCCGCAGACGCCGACGGGTCTAGAGCGCCCTCCCAGCGGCGACTGGGGGTCGAGGCGCGAGCTACACACACACACACACACACACACCGGAAGGAGACGGTGCCCTCGTGATTCCACTTCGACCAATCAGAACCCGCGCCGCCTCTGGGCCAATCCCGAGCCGCAAACCCAAGGAGGAACGAACCGGAGCGAGCTTGGGGGTGGGGCCTCGAGCCAGAGCCGCGGGGGCTACGCCTGCGCACAGGGCGGACATTTTAGTCGATTTGTCTCGGTTTTCGCGCGGCTTGCGCAGTTTGGCCCGGATTGGCGGGTGGGAGGGTGCATCGTCCCTAACTTCGGGAACTTGGCGGGCGGCCATGCGGTCGGCGTACCTCGTTGGTGGTCATGGAGAAAGTGCATAACAGTCATAAAAGCAGCCACTCATCGCGGGGTCGATGAGTTCACGACGCAGGTTCCAGGCGCTCGCGTCGGTGAATCCGGTTGGGCCGCCACCCGCGCAGTGGGGCGGGTGTGAGTCGTCTCGTTTTCAGCGAGAGGGAGGCAGGGGCCTGATAACGCGGGGTACAGCCGAGACCAGGACCCGGCAGTAGGGCTCGGGGCGGGGGGGGGGGGGTCTTCCTGCTGACCCCGGGCACCGCGCCCTCGCCGCCGCCCGCGGAAGCAGTGACCGCGGTGATGGTGATTAAGCCAGACTCGTTAGCACCTGTTTTGTCTCGGACATTGTTGCTTTTCACACATTTTATGCGCATCTCTAAACTTGGGGCTTAGACATTTTAATAGTATCATTTTACATGTAAGGAAACTGAGGCGCACAGAGAGGGAACTCCACAGCTGTTGACTTGCATCCTCAATTACTAAATACTGTTTCTGTGAGTTAAAACCATTGTTAATGTGCTCTTTCAATCACCCTTAGTACCAGTAGGCCCGGTAGTAGGATCAAAATGCTAGGAATTAAACCCCTACTGGGATTGGAAAAGAGCGCCTTGGGATATGCGTGTGTGTTGGGAGTGGGAGGGCTGGTCCTTCAGAAAGTCCTTCAGAAAGGGCTTCAGAAAGTCCTAAACTGGAAGATTAGGAAAAACAGTTCGCCTACATATTTTAGATGTGGTACCTCACTAAAGACTTACCGAAGTAAACCGATCAATGACAACTCAGAAGTAGAAACTCATTTCACTTATGAATAAAGTTGCAAGGTTCAAATAAAATATTTGAAATTTGAGCAAATTGAATCAAGCAGTATAGTAAAAAAAAAAAAATACTGACAGTAGGATTTAACTCTGGAGTGCAAGGATGTTTCAAGGTAAAGAAATAGGTCAAACCAACAGACTGAAGGAAGAAAAACCATGTCATTTGAAATGAAGTCTTACTGTAAATGAAATATTTGATTACATATTATGAAGCATTCTTATTAAAATCAGTAATAAGAGGGGTGACTGGCTGGCTCAGTCTCTAAACATGAGGCTCTTGGTCTCTGGGTAGTGAATTCCAGCCCCACAGCCTAGAGTTTACTTAAAATTAAAAAATAGTAATTTTTTAATCAATAAAAGCTTGGGATTTGAATGTCATTCCTAAGGAACAAAGAACAAAATCTGTAAATGAAATTAAGACTTATCTGACATTATAATTTAAAACTTTTGGATGCAAGGGTGTCTGCAAACAAATTTAAAATATAAGGAATAAATTGGAAATAAATATTTATAACATATATAACAAAAGCTTAGTGTCAAAATATGAAAGAACTATAAATCAGTAAAAGACAAAAATGGGCAAAATATGAAAAGCAATTTTCAAAAGATTTAAGTAGCACATAAAGATGTGAAAAGTGTTCAACTATACAACCATCAGGAATAGTTTAAAATAAAATTTAAAATGATAAGATACTGGGGCACCTAGGTGGTTCAGTTGGTTAAGCACCTAATTCTTGATTTCCACTCAGGTCATGATCACAGGACTGGAAGATGGAGCCTGGGTCAGGCCCCAAACTGGGTGGGGAGTCTGCTTGGGATTCTCTTTCCCTCCTCCTCTGCTCCTTTCCCCATCCTGTGTACTCCCTCCCAAATGATCTTTTTAAAAATAAAAGTAAAATAATATACTATTTGTATCTATCAGATTAACAGAAATTAAAACATCAACAAGTGTTTGGGGATTGTGGGAAATTGGCAAATTACGACTATAGGGAAGGAAATTTTTTTAATTTTTTTTAAGTTTTATTTATTTATTTGAGCGGGAAAATGAGAGAAAGCATGAGAAGGGGAGCGGGAGAAGGAGAAGCAGACTCCCTGCTGAGCAAGGACACACCCCCGCCACCCCCACCCCCGCCTATGCAGGACTCAACTCGATTGGGGGACTCCAGGATCATGACCTGAGCCGAAGGCAGTCACTTAACCAACTGAGCCACACAGGCATCCCTGTATGTATGTATGTATGTATGTATTTATTTATTTATGCTCTACTCCTCTACGTTCTGGGCTGGGGGCCCTGTAACAAGAGAAACTAACAAGAGAGAAGCATGTAAATTTATCATAAGTTTTATGTAACATTGGAGCCTTCAAAAGAAAGTCACCTGAAGAAGCAGGTAAGCCTGAGTGTTTTTATCCTATGTTTGATGAAGAGTAGAGACTTCTGGAACTTAGGCTAGGACTAAGGAATACGAGCTCAGTGTGATAAACTGGGGAAAACAGCAAGTCCTGTTGAATTTAGAATCATTCAGAGAATGGTGTCTTGGAGAAATCGGTGCTCCTTTCCTTGGGGTATAGGGAGGGCACCTCTCACATGAGAGCCTGCTTCAGGGAAGATCAGAGTCCTTCCTGCACCTACTTTGTGTCTAATTCCTTTAGTTTAAAATATTCAGTATGCCAGGGCACCTGGGCAGCTCAGTGGGTTAAAGCCTCTACCTTTGGCTCAGGTCATGATCTCAGGGTCCTGGGATCGAGCCCCGCATCGGGCTCTCTGCTCGTCGGGGAGTCTGCTTCCCCCCCTCTCTCTCTGCCTGCCTCTCTGCCTGCTTGTGATCTCTCTCTCTCTGTGTCAAATAAAATAAATAAATAATCTAAAAAATATATATGTATATTCAGTATGCCGAGGTGCCATACTTGGGAGTAGTTTATCCTCAACCCCCTTATGACAAACACCCAGAGAGAAATTTGACAATTTCCAGTCAAGGTAAAAATTCTCATTTCTTACACTTAGGAATTCACTTACAGGTATCTAACCTCGAGAAGCAGTCACACTGATAGACAAATATGTGAATCTTTATTGCAAACTTAAAAAGAATTTTATTATGGACACTTCCAAACATACATTAAGTAGAATAAAAAAATCCACTTTTACCCATCACCCAGCTTCAAAACTTCAATATTTATTTTTTAGACCTCTATTTTTTTAAAGATTTTATTTATTTATTATTTGAGAGAGAGAGAGATTGAGAGAACGAGTGGGAGGAGGGGCAGAGGAGAAGCAGACTCCCTGTGGAGCAGGGAGCCCAATGTGGGGCTCCATCACGACCCTGAGATCACGACCTGAACCAAACTCAACCCACTGAGCTCAACAAAGCTCAACCCACTGAGCTCAACCCACTGAGCCACCCAGGCGCCCCAGTGTCCAACTCTTGATTTAGGCTCAGGTCATGATCTCAGGGTCGTGAAGATAAGCCCTGTGTCCAGCCCCATATCGAGCCCCATGGCTGGCTCTACAATCAGCAGGAAGTGTGCTTCTCTCCCTCTCCCCCTACTCCTCCTCTCTCTCTCTCTCTAATAAATAAATAAAACCTTTAAATATATATATGATAGAAAACCTCCTTTATTCAATTTTTAAATTTAAATTCAATTAATTAACATATAATGCATTATTAGCTTCAAGGTAGAGTTCATTGATTCATCAGTTGTAAAGAACACCCAGTGCTCATTACGTCACATGCCCTCCCTAATGCCCATCACCCAGTTACCCCATCCCCCCACTCACCTGCCCTCCAGCAATCCCCAGTTTGTTTCCTATAGTTAAGAGCCTCTATGGCTTGTCTCCCTCTCTGATTTTGTCTTATTTTTCCCTCTCTTCCCCTATGGTCCTCTGTTTCGTTTCTTAAATTCCACATATGAGTTAAATCATATATTTGTCTTTCTCTGACTTATTTCAGTTAGCATAATGCCCTCTAGTTCTTTCCACATCACTGTAAATTGTAAGATTTTATTTTTTTTAAGAGTTTATTAGAGAGAGCACACGTAGGGAGAGCAGCAGGCAGAGGGAGGGGGAGAAGCAGGCTTCCCACTGAGCAGGAAGCCCGATGCAGGGCTCCATCCCAGGACCCTGAAATCAAGGCCTGAGCCAAAGGAAGCTGCCCAACCGACTAAGCCACCCAGGCACCCCAAGATTTTATTTTTGATGGCTGAGTAATATTCCACTGTGTATGTATACCATATTTTCTTTATCCATTCATCTGTTGATGGACATCTGGGCTCTTTCCATAGTTTGGCTATTATGGACATTGCTGCTCTAAACATTGGGGTCCAGGTGCCCCTTTGAATCTCTATGTTTGTATCCTTTGGGTAAATACCTAGTAGTGCAATTGCTGGATCGTAGGGTAGCTCTATTTTCTTTTTTTTTAAGATTTTATTTATTTATTTGTCAGAGAGAGAGAAAGAGTGAGTGAGCACAAGCAGGAAGAGCAGCAGGCAGAGGGAGAAGCAGTCTCCCTCCTGAGGTGGGAGCCCGACGTTGGACTCGATCCCAGGACCCTGGGATCATGACCTGAGCCGAAAGCAGCTGCTTAACCGGCTGAGCCGCCCAGGCATCCCAAGGGTAGCTCTATTTTCAACTTTTTAAAGAACCTCCATACTGTTTTCCAGAGGGTCTGCACCAGCTTGCATTCCCACCAACAGTGTAAGAGGGCTCCCCTTTCTCTGCATCCTCACCAACATTTTTGTTTCCTGACTTCTTAATTTTAGCCATTCTGACCAGTGTGAAGTGGTATCTCAGTGTGGTTTTGATTTGTATTTCCCTGGTGGCAACTTATGTGCATCACTTTTTCATGTGTCTGTTGGCCATTTGTATGTCTTCTTTGGAAAAACGTCTGTTCATGTCTTCTGCCCATTCCTTAAGTGATTATTTGGTTTTTGAGTTTGATATGTTCTATCTAGATGTTGGATACTAGCCCTTTATCTGATAAGACATTTGTAAGTATCTTCTCCCATTCTGTTGGTTGTCTTTTGGTTTTGTCAACTGTTTCCTTAGCTGTGCAAAAGCTTTTAATCTCGATGAAGTCCTGATAGTTCATTTTTGCTTTTTTTTTTTTTTTAAGATTTTATTTATTTATTTGACAGAGAGGAGAGAGATCACAAGTAGGCAGAGAGGCTGGCAGAGAGAGAGGGGGAAGCAGGCTCCCCACTGAGCAGAGAGCCCGATGCAGAGCTCGATTCCAGGACCCTGAGATCATGACCTGAGCCCAAGGCAGAGGCTTTAACCCACTGAGCCACCCAGGTGCCCCTCATTTTTGCTTTTGTTTCTCTTGCCTTTGGAGGTGTGTCTAGCAAGAAGTTACGCAGCTGAGATGGAAGAAGAGAACCTCTTTTAAATGCTGTCTATTGAAAAAACCAAGTCACTTGTCCTGTAGAATTTGTCCTTATTCTGGATTTGGCTGACACCTTCAAGGTATCTGGAACATATTCATCCATCCTCCGAGTTCTTGTAAACTGGTAGTCAGATCTGGAACCTTCATTCGATTAAAACTCAGGGTTTTTTGCAGGAAGACTTCGTGGTTGGTGGCATGTAGTTCTTTGGCCTCCCTCTAGGGAGCACTTAACGTCTGGTTGTGCCGCTTTAGTGATGTTAAAACTGAACAGTTTGGGTGTTCTAGGCTTCATCATCCATTATAACCATTGATTTTCTACCTGATGGTTCTAGGCAGTTTGTTTTGTAAAGGAAATGATTGAAAACAATCCATTTTTCATTATGGGGGCCGGGGATATGTATGGGGAAATGATAGGAAACAAATTGCCAAAATCTTAACAGTGGTTAATTTCGTTGCTGGGAATAGAAATACCACTTTTGGGGCACCTGGCTGGCTCAGTCGGAAAAGCATGCAACTTGATTTTAGGGTTGTGAGTTTGAGAGTATAGAGATTATTTAAATAAACTTTTTTAGAAAGTGTTACTTTCACATTTGTACTTGTTTTTTTTGTTGTTGTTTTGCTTTGTTTTGTTTTTAATTTACCCAAATAGAAACAAAAGAAATCTGCCTATGCATGTCTAACAAAGGTAAACCAGACAGAGAAAAAGATTGGTGAGAAAATTCCAAATCCGAATTCCGGGACGGGTAGCCAGGGAAGTACAGAGAATGCCAGCAATGAATGTGGAACGCAGTCTGCTTTGCTTTGTTTTTGCCTGTCTGATGGCCATTCCTCCTCCCGACAGCCTTCATTCCCTTTAGGGTCTCCTCCCTACCCCCCTGGATTCAGTTTCCGTGCGCTGGCCCTTAAAGACGCCCACCCTCCCCAGCCGAAGCTCAGAGGCCAGCCAGACCCCGTGTCCCAGGACTTGGAGTCTTGAGCAGCAAACAAGTCCTCCTGGACGCCTTCCCTCCACTGGGGCAGGTGCCCCTCTTCTTGCCCCCAGGGACCCGGCTGTCGGAGCACTTTCATGACAGTGTGTCTGTATGTCCCTATCCCCACTCCGGACGATGCCTGGCGCACGGTGCTCAATAGAGGTTAGCTGAATGAATGGTGCCCACATGGCTTTAATGCTGATGAATATTAGATAAAAAGATCCCAGGGACTCTTGCAAATGTTTCAGAGAACATGGTAGAAGCTTCCAGAACTTCCAGTCTCCCCCCAGCCTACGGCTGCTTCTCCGAAGCCAAGGTACTCTTACCCAGCCAAGCACAGCCTTCTGTGAGTCCCTCACCTGGGCCTTGGGCCTCTGCTCCTAAACAGCCCTGTTGTCCTTCCCTACCCTGTGCAGAAGTTTGAAAGCGGGTGAGGTTGAGGTACCCAGTTTCAAGAGGCCACACACAGGGACTACCTTCCTCACACTAAACTGTGTAGATTTAGGAACCTGGACACAGTTTTCGGAAGGATGCTGTTGTCCGCACGGGCCTGGGAATTCTATCTGGGGTGCAGGCAGGTGGCACATTCTGTTTAGAAATGTCAGTACTTTTCGGTCTAGTCTGGGTTTGGCCCAAGGCCATTCTGACTTTTAAGGGTAATTAGTGGCTGAGCCCAGATTCAAACCTGGGCAGCTTGACTCCAAAGTCCTTGCTTCACCACCTCTGTACCCTATGGCTTTGCCGGGAGAAGCATAGTCAAGTTCCCTTTGTGTGCTGACAAGGTTTAGACTGTTAGAAACATGTAAATATCAAATTCCTTAAATCTGTCCTCATCGTTCTTGTCTTTAAAAAAAAAAAAGAGAGAAAAGATAGAGGCGCCTGGGTGGCTCAGTCAGTTGGGCATCCAATTCTTGATTTCGGCTCAGGGCATGATATCAGGGTGGTGAGACTGAGCCCCGTATCAGGCTCCGCACTCAGTGGGGAGTCTGTTTGTCTCTCTCTCTGCCCCTCCCCCCTGCTTGTGCTCTCACCCTCTTGCGCACACGCTCTCTCTAAAATAAATAAATAAAATCTTTAAAAAAAAACAAACCACAAAAGACAGTTTTAAAAACAGCGAGATAGACAATGATCATGAAATACTACAGACTGTTGCTGCTGGGGTTTTAACAAATCGATGATAATATCAGCTCATCTTAGAAACAACGATAACTGCTAGTAGAACAAACAGAATGCATAACCTTCAAACCAGTGAGCAGATGAATCTGTTGAGGTTCTCAGCTGCAAACAGCGGCAAATGACTCCAGCCAACTCAAGCAGAAAAGGAATTTATTGAAAAGCTTTCCGCAGCTCCGAACATCAACAGGAGGGCTGGAAAACCTGGCAGAGAAAATGGGCAGAAACCGAAGGAGGCTGGGTGGCAGGAGGCCCAGGGATGGCCCTGGTGGGACAGTGCTATTAGCACTGTGGTCCTGGGCACGTCTGTCCCCGTCATCATGGGTCTTGGTATCACTCCCTCCCGACGAGGAGTCCAGTGTTGGATCGCCCAGCTGCCTGAGTGCAAGTCGTGGGCCACACAGTGATGTCAGCGGTGGAGAGTGGCTGGAAACCTTTCAGCTTCTGTAGTGGGAGCCTGGGTCTGGTCTCCAGTGCAAGGCGCACACCGAGGGGTTTCTGCCCCTCATACACACACACACACACACACACACACACACACACACACTGGGAATGGGGTGTAAATGCCAGGGGCCCCCAAAAGGCAACTCCTCTCTACGAGGAAAACCTGAGACAAAACTTGGCAGATCCGACCGAAGGCAGCGTGGGGAAGGGAGGGAGACTCTAAGAAGCACACAAAACGAGGCGGGCTCCCAGACATTGGGACTGGTTTAGAAATTCCAGCTGATGACGTCAAAATAGATGCGATGTGCTGTGTGTGTCGTTTACGTTATCTGAGCAGGCACTTAACGGAAGGATGGACAAATGCAGCTCTGTTTGTTGAGACTAATCTTGGGACTCTAAATTCCCAATTAAAAGAAAGGGATGGTTCCAGTATGTTCACCCTGGTCCTCAGAGATGCGGGCCAAGAAGGTGGTGTGTGATGGACCGTGGGACGGAGCACCCATCAGAAAGGAAGCAAGGATGGACAGGGGGACAGCAGAACCAACGAGAACAGGGGAGGCTGGTTGAGGGTGAAGATTACATCTATTGTAGGGGCGGCAGAGCAGGAAAAAGGCGGTCATGGTCAAGAGTTCACACTTCCAGAAATGGAAAAACTCCTGAAGGTCCTGGGGGAGGATGTAACCGGGGGGCCCAGAGGTCGGGTCGGGGAGAGGCCGTGGGGGCTGCAGGAAAGATCAGGGGCTGAAACCAGGGCAGCAGTGGGACACCCGTGTGGCCTCGGATGCCACCCAGGGGAATGGCCAGAGAGAACAGACGGGAAGCAGAGAGCGCCCCAGCTCTTGAACCTGGGAAGAAGAGGGATGTGGGTGATCGCAGCCAGGAGGGGAAGTGACTCGAGCTCCGGATACACCAGACGCTTAGGAAGGGAGGGGGGCTCCTGGCCTGGGAGCAGCCCTGGGCTCTCAGAGACATGCTGCAGGGGACCTCGCTTCCGGGAGAGCGGACGTCGTCAGCTGGCTGACCTTTCCACCTCCATCCCGTTTTCCCCAGGGCTGAGCCCAGAGCCGCTGTTCCCATCTTCCACGGTAACTGGTGACCCGTGACACATGGGACCTACCCACTGACATGCCGGGGAGACACTCGAGAGACAGGCATCCAGCACACACTAATGGGAGCCATGCCTTCTGACGGCTCACGTCCCCCCCTTCCCCAGTCAGCCCGGCGCCCCTCCAGTTGGTCTCCGGGGACCACAGCAGGCTCCGGCTGCAGTCGGGGGTCTGGCTGCTCCCCCCTCGCCACCCCAGGGCTCCGGGAGCTCACTCGGAGCCCACTTGCCTTTTTTCACATGTCCACATTGTCTTCCACACGCCTGTCTCAGGAGAGGGAAGCTATCTCTGGGTGGTTTTTGACTTTTTTTCCTTCAGACTTGATCCTTTCTTTTAAAAAATTACAGTGAAATCCCCAGAACATAAAACTTACCATCGTAACCACCGAAGTGTCCCCTTCAGCATTAAGGGTCCAGTTCAGCGGAAGTGCATGCACACTGCTGGGCAACCAACCTCCAGAATTTTTTTCATCTTGCCGAACAAACTCTGTACCCATTAAACAACTCCCCGTCTCCCCCTCCCGCCAGCCCCCAGCAGGGGTGGTTTTTAATTACTTCCAATCGTTTTCATTTTTGCTTGTTGGTACTTCCCAAGTTTTCTACAAAGAGCATTTGATATTTTTATAATTGAATTTCACAACTCCAGACCACTATATGCCACCCTGGGCCATCTTGCCACTTCACAGGCAGGGGGACCCGGGGCCCGAGCTAGGGAGCAGAGTCTGCCTGCAGGGGGAACCCGGACAACCAACCTACACCTCCTTCACCCAGGGGCTCCTGACCAAGCGCTGCATCAGCCCCCACGCCTTTGGGATGGGGCTTCGTTTCAGGAGTCAACCAACCTGTCCCCGTCTCTCTTCTCACCTCACTGAGCCCCGAGCAAAACTGTCCTCACAGGGTCACTCCTTGTCCTTGGTGGGCCCATGTCGCTTGCCTCTGGAATCCTCTGGTCGGTCAGGCCCAGGGTTCTGCTCACCTCAGACCCCCCCAAATCAGCTCACGTGGAGGCAAGGACAGAGGCAGGCGGGTGGGGCCCCTGCTGGCTCATGCCGGAGAGGCTCTCAGGGCAGGGGATTGGGGGGTGGGGGGGACATAGAGGTCAGGGAGGGAGCAGGAGTTGGGGGTGGTGAGGAAGTCGAGGGTAATTTCTGCCTTGCTGAGCTTAGGTTTTCCAGCAGTTTTTTGTTACAAGCCGTGATTTATGCACGGGCACAGAAAACCACAGGTAGAGTGCCAAAGTGGGACCCTCTGAAATGTCAGGACCCCTTTTATTTTGCAAACCAGGGACCAAGGCTGGGAAAAGTGATGCCACGCGGCAAGGTGGTGGCAGCAGGGGTGAGATCGGAATGAGGTCCCCTGGATCCCTGGCGCCCCCATCGCCCAGCCCCTCCCCCCCTCGCTGGGTGGAGACCCAGAGCCGAATGAGTGGGGGGACCACGGAAGGTCAGGGTGGCAGGGGTCCTGGGGACAGGCCAAGAGCTAGAGAGGGCCCGAACGGGCCGGAACATGCAGAATCTCAACGAGAAATGGGAAGGAAAGGTGGGGCCCCCTGAACGCATTTCAGAAACTGTGGGGGGGAGACCCCAGATCTCCACCTTGCTTTGTCCGCCAACCAGCTGCCTTGTTTCTGTAGAGGAACGACTTCACCTGTGGGCCTGGGGCTCTGGAAGGCAGAGAGCAACCTTATTTCCCTTCCAAAAACTCGGATAGGGGTAGCAGTCGCCGAGGGGCCGGTGCGAGGTTATGGGCTGGAGTGGGGACGGGGCGCAGAGGGGGACAGGTCACGAAGACATCCCAGCAGAGGAGGGCAAAGGTGGCTCCCGAAAGGGCGCGTGGCTCCCTTGTCTCTCGGGGTGAAGCTGCTCCCGGGCCCCGCTCAGAAGGGCTCAGTCTCTGGCGGCCCCTCTCGACCACCGTTCTCAGTCAGCGGAGGGGCCCTGCTGCCCGGGGAGCCCAGGTCACACAGGGTGCTGCCCACGGTCACCCTGCTGAGGCTGTGGGAGTTGTGGCGGGGTCTGCGGTAGCGGCACCGGGGCCCCAAGCACAGGGCTTCCTGGAAAGTCTCCCTGAAGCGGCTCGACATGACGTTGTAGAGCACGGGGTTAATGGCCGAGCTGAGGTAGAAGAAGACGCCGGAGATGACATGCACGTACTGGAAGGCCAGGTGCAGGCCCTCGGTCCACTGGGACACAAAGCTCCACATGAGGCGGTCAACGTGGAAAGGGGCCCAGCAGATCCCAAACAGCAGGACCAGCACAACTGCGGGGGCACAGAGGGGAGACTTGGGGGCCTGCCGGACTGCCGGCAGCCTGCCCGTTCTCACCGGGCCACCCACGCCTGTGGTCCATCTGGAAGGTTCTGGAAGGTTGCCTGCCCTCGCCTCAGCACCCCCTCCAGAGAGGCTGGTCCCACCACTGTCACTGCCTGGGCAGTGGGCGCGTGCCCTCCCCCAGCCACAGTCAACTGGACCAGGTAGTTGTGCTGGTCGTTGCTTCTCTGCCTGCCTGTCCCCCCCACAGGGCCTTCCCCACCCCACCCCAGCCCCGTTCTCCCTCATCACCCGGGATTCCGACCAGGACGTTGTTTACAACGGCCCCAGCCCATCACCTGGTGTATACTAGGCCCTCAGAAAGGGAAGCCGGGGGAAGGAAGGAGGGAGGCAGGGAGAGGAGAAAGCCAGAGCCCCAGGCCAGCAAGCAAGGCAGCCTTCGGGAAACACCCCAGCTTCCCAGGGCGAGAGCCATCCCGGCTGAGCAGACTCGGTCCCTGCAGGGCAAGGGAGCAGGGGGCAGAGGAAGTGCGGGCAGGGGGCGGCAGATGGTCTGCAGGGCGGGCTTCACAGGGCCCAGCTGAGAGGCAGGCTTGGAACTCTGAGGTCAGTCCCATTTTGGGAGCTGCTCAAGTGGCCTGGGGCTCTGGGACACTGTTCCCTGGGGACGAGAGGAGTGGGTCTGTCTCTGGGAATGGGGCAGTCCCCAATTAGCCGGCTATCATCCCAAGGCTTTAACCAAGGTCCCCCTACCTCTGTCTTGCCCTGCCTCACTCCATCTACTTGATTCGGGCCCCCTAGCGTGGGGCAGGATTGGGAGGAAATCTAGGATGGGCTTAGTATCACTTTGTCTGGCTTCCCCTGGGGCCTCTGTTTTTGGAAAAGGGCCAGACCCAGACCACAGTAAGACCCAGAGCCTCCACCCAGCTGGCCTGCCCCAATCCACACTTCTGCCCTGACTCTCCTTGCTCTGCACACTCACCCTCCCAAACACACGTCCTGATGCGTCTCTATGAGACGGCAGCCATTGCCGTGGTCCTCCAGGAACCACACATATAGCATGGAGGAAATGTATCATCTCGCCCGTCCAGCACCTTGCTCCCCTTCTTTGGGGAACTTTGTTCCTCTCAGATCCCAGCGTGTGAGCCCGTAAGGTCTGCAAACCGCAGCACCCTGCCACTCGGGCCTGGGGGCCGGCTAAGACCTAAGCCCACCAATCAGAATCCTTCCCTGGGACTTTCCAACAGCCACTAAGGGAAGAGGGCAGTTACTCGAGAAGGATGGACTCTGTGCCCGCAGCCACACCTCCCAGGCTGCTCCAGGGAAGGACAGAGCCAAGACATGTTTAGGAGCAAAGATGAGAGAGCCGGCAGGTCCAACTCCCACAAACGGCTCTGCCATCCAGGAGATGCCATGTGCCCCTGCCTGGCCCACGGATGGGTTCCAGGAGTCCATGCCAGCTTCACAGGTGCACCGCCTGTGGAACTGCATGGGCCTCCAAGCTGAGAAGGACCCTGGGCTTCTTTTAATGCTTGACTATTGCTATCTGGACAGGGACCCCAAATGTGCCTTTTGCATTGGGCCCCACAAATTACGTGGCCCATCCTGCCATTTACCTTCGGTATGAGTTTCTCATTGCGTAATCACACCCGCGTGTGCACACACACGGGGTGGGGGTTTGGGGGGGTGGCGCTGGCAATCCCAAACCTCACACTCAGCCTCCGTCATAAACCCAGCCGCTCAGCCCCTGGGGACCTGGAAGCTCTAGCCTCATACCCAGGGCCTGGCTCAGCCTCTCTTGCCAGCAGCAACACTTACACAGCATCTTGGTCACCTGCGTCCGGCCCCGATCCTGCGACCGCTGAAACCTGCAGCTGTCACCGGACCTGGCCCTGCCCCTGGCCTCCTGCCTGAGCAGCAGCAATCTCTCCCGCCGCAGCCGGAGCCCGATGAGCAGGTAGAGCACGCTGATGGTGGCCATGGGCAGGCAGAAGAAGAATAGCGTGGTGATCTGCACGACCAGGTTGTAGAGGGCCCGTGGGTGGACCAAGGTGCACACGGCCGAGTGGGGCACCGTGCCCCGGCAGGGCACTTCCAGCTGCCGGATGCCGTGCAGGCTGGTGTTAGGCAAAGAACAAAGCACAGCGAGGCCCCAGATGGCCCCGAGCACGCGGCGCACGTGGACCCGAGTCATCACGGACCTGGCCTGCAGCGGGTGCACGACGGCCACATAGCGCTCCACGCTCAGGGCCGTGACATTGAGCACGGAGGCCAGGCAGACGGTCTCGAAGAGCAGCGTGCGGAAGTAGCAGCCCCCGGCGCCCAGCAGGAAGGGGTAGTTGCACCACATCTCATAGAGCTCCAGGGGCAGGCCCACCAGCAGCACCAGCAGGTCGGACACAGCTAGGCTGAAGAGGTAGTAGTTGGTGGGGGTGCGCATGGCCTTGTGACGCAGGATGACCGCGCAGGTCAGCCCGTTGCCCACGGCGCCCACCACGAAGATCAGCAGGTACGTGACGCAGATGGGCACGAACAGGTCTGTCTGCTGGGGCCCCAGGTACTTGAGTCTTAGCTCCTCATCGGTGAGGTTCAAGTCCTCCGGGTCGGGGAGCCTCGAGGCCCTACTGCCATTGCAGGGTCCCAGGCTCCTTGCATCGCGTGGGGACATGTCTCCAGGGAGGATGGAGCAATTGAAGCAGAGAGAAGCCTGCAGAACAGAATGGAGAGACACCCAGAAAAGTCACTCGGAGATCGCTGGGAATTCATTAAATCCAAGGGGCCAGCAATATACTAAGAGGAACGTCATTTTAGGTATTTTAGAGAAATAGAAAAACTGTCATTCATTGTAAGGTGTGTAACAGTTTCAGAGACGTAAAAATGTACATCTTAACAGTGATAAAAGGCAGGACTCAGTTATAAATGTCATGATCCACCGAAGTCTTTGAGTAAAGGACGGGTCCCCTGGAGATTAAGCTTTGCGGCCGCAGTCTCTTCTTGGGTCTGTCCCCTGTCAAGCCCTGGACTTCAGGAGAGGGACTCAGTTCGGGCATCCGGAAAATGGGCACAGCATGCAGTACCTGATCTTATCAGTAATGTTTTGTTTTGTTTTGCTTTTTTATTTTTGAAAATTTTTATTTATTTGACAGAGAGAAACACAGCGAGAGAGGGAACACACGCAGAGGGAATGGTAGCGGGAGAAGCAGGCTTCCCGCCGAGCAGGGAGCCTGATGCGAGGCTCGATCCCAGGACCGCGGGATCATGACCTGAGCCGAAGGCAGAAGCCTAACGACTGAGCCACCCAGGCGCCCCATCAGTAATGGTTTTTAAGAACAAAGGCTCTGGAAGCAACTGTCTGGATTCAAATCCAGCCCCGCTAATTCTGGGCTGTGTGACCGTCTTTGTGGGAACCTCTCTGTTTCCTTATTGCAAGGATCCAGGCAGTTTAATCTACAAAAGGTACTAACGTGGGGCCTGCCTGACACACAGAAGGCTTGGTTATCAGTCACCTCCCAGGGAGGACCAAGTCCACTGCGGAGATCAAGCAAGGGGGTAAGAGGGCTAAACACAACAATGCTAACCCAAAAGTTGGTCCCTGTGTCTGTTTCCTATCAGCTGCACTGTTAAAAGTTGAAATATTTGGCCGCCTTGACACTGCCAGTTCTGAGGTTCCCTCTCCTTTGTTGGGGCCTCATCTCTGCCAGTCCGTGGGATATAGTGGTTAAGGACCCAGGCCATGGAGTTAAACACACTGGCCTGGGGATTTTCAAATGCTGGCTCTGCTACACTCTAGCTGTGACGTCTCCTTGCGGTGCCTCAGTCTTCACATCTGTAAAATGGGCATCTCCACAAAGCTTATCTCCTAATTTCTGTGAAGATTAAATGTGAAAACACATATAAAGTTCTCAGGGTGTGCCTGGTACATTTCAGGTGTGCAATATCAATGCACAGTAACATTATCCTTTCTTCCCACATGGAAAGGGAAGAACAGTCCAAGGGAGGGGCCCCTGGCTGGCTCAGTCGGTCGACTTTTGATCTTGGGGTTGTGAGTCGGATCAGGATGTTGGGTGTGGAGATTACTTAAAAATAAAACCTTAGGGGCCCCTGGGTGGCTCAGTCGTTAATCTAACGACTCCTGATTTGGGCTTTGGTCCTGATCTCAGGGTCTTGAGATGAAGCCCTGTGTCAGGCTCCACACTCAGCAGCAAGTGTGTTTGGGATTCTCTCTCTTCCTCTGCCCCCCCCATAAATAATTCTTTTAAAAAAATTTTTTTTTAATCTTAAAAAGAACAGTCCAAGGGAGATGGGGCAGGGACCGAAACAAGATTTGGCTGGGCAGGTGGTTTGGTGGGACAGGCCAGGTGCTGGGGACTGTCCTCCTTAGCCCTTTTGCCAAGGCCCCCCGCCCACACCACCCCTCCCCTCCGAGCAACCCCGGGCTTTCAGGCTCGGTTTCTGGACCCTCTTCCCATTCCTTCAGCTCCATTTACTCTTCTCAGTAGGAGCTTGGCGCTCATGTACCAGGGCAGCCACCTTCCAGCTTTCTTTCTAGGTCCTTTTCTCTCCCAGACCCCAGACTGACTATCTTCCTCCTCACCGGAACCCCCACCCAAAAGTCTCCCCTAACGTCCTTGCCAGTCCCGCACCCGGTCCCCGTATTCTGGGATGGAGGGGATTTCACTCACCCACGCGGTTCACCTGCCCGCCTGCAAGGCTGGAGCCCAGAGGGGAGCCCGGCGGGGCGGGGCGGGGGGGGGGGGGGCTGCTGAGCGGGTGGCGCGCAGGCGCCCACCAGGGTTCGAGGGGGAATCTCTGCGCCACCGGGAAGGGTCGCAGCGCCCGTGTCCCAAAAAAAGACAGAAATAAACTGGAGGCTGCGAATCCCCCGGGAAGTGGGGCGCCTCGACGCGGCCCTCCGATCCCCACCGAGGGAGGGATCCGGGGGAGACCCTCTGCGCACTCTTCCCAGGCCCGCGCCCAAGCCCCCCCCCCCCCACCCGCCGCGTGCCCCGTCCAGACGCCGCGATCGCGTTCCCCTACCATGCCGTCTGCGCCTGGCGACATCGAGGCGCGGGGCGAGTGGCCGAGACCGACGAACAATCGCGGCGCCAGGAGCCAGAAGACTGGCGGACAGACGGCAGTCTTCCCTCAAGTAGCCTTCCCCGTCGCCCCGCCTGCCGGTGGCCCCGCTGCCCCGAAAGGGACCGCCACCAGGAGGCGGTGCTCTCGCCGCAGCGGCGGACCGGACGCCCCCATCTGGGGTCCCCACACCCCCTCACCAAACGAAGGCGGTGGTTTCCAAGTGTTTGACGCAACACTCCCAGGAGCAGCATGACGGAGTCTTCGTGGAACCCCCACAGCAACCCCTTTACAAAAGAGAAAAAAGCCTCAGAAAGGTGATGGAGACTGGTCTGGGTCTCACATCCTGCCCCCCCCACCCACGGCCGCCCCGGGGCTCCAGCATGGCGACTTTGAGCCTAACTCCTTATCATGGTGTCTCTCCAGCCCCCCATCTGGTCCTGCCCCACATTTCAGATCTACCTCAAAGTCCCCTGGCCCCACGGGGTCTCATCCCCCTCCTTGGCTTCAAGTGGGGGGTCTCCTCTCCCTCCCCCGGGCCCAAGTCCCAGGACATGACTCTCCACTCCCCCTCAGTACATTTTTGGGCCCAGGTTATCCTCCCCTCCCAGGGCTGCTGCATAAGCTCCATTCTCCCTCCCGTCTGCCCTCTCACACCCCAGTCTTCTTCCTGAACCTCCAGCAAGGTTCTTCCTCTGCTGGAAAACCTTCCAAGGGACTCCCCACTTCCTTCTGAAAAAGAACACACCAAAGTCTAGCCTGATGTTGGACCTCCATGCCCCACTTGCCTTTGTGGTCCCCCCTCACCATATTCCTCACCCCCAAATACCCTCCCTCTCATCCAGCCCTCCTACCCCACCCACCACGGGGTGTCCCACAGGAAAGGAGGGAACTGTGGGGAAGAGTCTCTTGACTCCTGGGATCCCAGCCTCCTCCTGCTCCCCCAAAGCTGTACAAATATAAAACCCAAGAGGGGAGCCCCTTCCCTGCTCTGCCCTCTCCTCCAACCAGCTCCTTAGTTGGTAGTTATTTCATCAGGAACTTTCTAAGGAGCCTAGACACATGGATCTCAGAGGCCAAAACGCTGGCTCCTGGGCCTCTTCCCAAAGTCAGACTCATTTAGTCTGGGCAAGGTCCAGCAACCCACATTTTTGACACACAGGGAGGGAGCCCCAAGCCCCAGAGTCAGACTTTGAGAAGCACTGGGAGAGGTTACGTACAAAGCCCCAGACCCGGGAAGGCTGCTGATCAGCAGTGGGAATAGGAAGAGATCAGCCCTCTGTGCCTCGGTTCTCCTTCCTGTAGGATGTGCGACCGTGGGTGCTTTGAGACATCAGTGCCAAGACTTAGCACCGGGCTGACGCGCAACCAGCGCGCAGAAAAGTCTATGTGGTGACAGCTGGAGGTGCGACTTTCTTCCCCCAACGTTTCCCCAGCCCCCACCCCCCACCCATGAGTCACGGTCTGGCCACGGGGACTGGGAGTCATGCCCTCTCAGAGCCTCCACCGGGCCTGTCTTCCCAGGAACTCCACATGTAAACACAGACCCAGGCACAGAGGGAGGTTGCAGGCCTTGCGGGGAAGATGGTCCTCATGTCCTTGAGGAAAAGACTACTGGGGTTTCTTTGAAATTAACTATTCAACTCCAGATGAGTGACACCACCCAGAAGGTTCAAGGTCCGGGCTGCTCTCGGGGCATGTATCAGAGGCACAACGCAGGGTAAGCAGCATCGCTGGGAGATGGCCCGCCACGGGACCACAGGCTGCACGGAGCATGTGAGGAGCATTGCTCACACCTGCCCCAAACCCGCATCACACGCGCACGCACATGCGCACTCACGTGCACCGCTCCACATGTACTCTGAGCATCCTGAAACTCGCTGTGGACCCCTCGGCGGTGCTCAGAGCCCAGGAAAGAAAGGGGAAAGACCCATTCCTGCCTTCAAGAGGCAGAACGACACTTGTCAATCAAGAAGTCTGGCGGCGGGCTGCCTCATGCACATCATCAACAGCAATCAAAGACCATGGCGGGCTGAAGAAAAGGGTTGCCCCCCAAAAGGCAAGGCCCGGTGACCATCACAGTAGTAGCCACCCCCGGCACTGTTCAGAGGGCCCTGGGTGCCCCAGCCTCAAGCCGAGCTTGAGACTGCCATGCAACGTGTCCCATCAGAACCTGAGGACATCGGCCACCTCCTGACCCCCCTTGCTCTATCCTGAGGCAGCTTCTCCAGGGCCGTGTTCCCCGGGGATACGTGCAGGGCTGAGGCCTAGAGTAAACGCATCCTAGGTTTTCTGGGTATCTACTGTGGTCTCCTGCCCCTGGCTGGTGGGCAGCTGCCCAGACCAGGGTGTTCAGACCCCACCTCTGCACAACAGCAAATCTGCCGAGGGAGTGCCCTCTGGGGCCCACGGGAGCCATGTGGGAGAGCTCTTGGGTCCCCAGGTCTGTGCAAGGCACACAGGGCCTGAAGTACGTGATTAGCCTTGTGGCCCTTCCTCACCTTGCTGGCTCCTGAGAGCCACAGGATGGCAGCTGCCCCGAGCCGGGTCTTCACCAGCACCACCTGAGCAGCTCCTGGAAGGTTCACTGTTCTCTGCATGCTCCACCCCAACCCCTCCCCCTCCTCTACTGCCTGCAGAGACCAGAAGAGGAGGATGAAGAGACTGGATGGGAGGGAGGAGCCGCTCTGTAGCCAAGGTAGGGGAGACGGCCCAGGACCCACCAGTGATGAGGCTCTGCAAACGGAGGGCTGGGTACAGCAAACATCTGGAGGGGAGAGAGTTGCCACGCTTACCTAGGAATTTCCCTAGGTCCGACACCTCTCGCCTGGCTCTGCTTGGCCGAACCGGGCCAGGCCATGGCCAGGAGAGAGAGGAAAGGTGGGAGCCCGTTTGGAGTTGGGAAGGGGGGTCCGCAGGGCACATGGGGCTGGGATTGCACCCCACCCAGTAAACCAGGCTGCTTGTGCAGCCGTCCGCTCTCCCCACGCCCCCCAGGCCTGGATCTGTTCACAGAGACCAGCGCACGCCCAAGGAGAGAGAAGGCAAAGGAAGGGTGAGGTCTGGATGAGAACCCTTGCTCGTAATGCCACAAGTTGGCGGTGTGGCCTTGGACCCGTCCCTTTGCACTCCAGACCCCAGCTTCCCGGTCTGTTCCTCAGGGTGCTGTGAGGATTAAATGAGGTAATGTGGGTTAAATCACATGGGCTTGACACACTCAAGAAATGGGGGTCGTAACCATGCTCAGAATTCCCTAGAAGATACTAGAAAGCAGCCAAGGGCTGGGGTGGAAGCCAAAGAACGAAAGACCTTGCTCCACAGGCCTTAGAGGGACAGAATCCCCCAACAACCTGAAGCAGAAGGGCTCCACTCAGTGAGAAGAAGGTCGTGGGGAGCCTGGCCGTGCAGGAGACCCAGGCCCTGTGGCTGGACCTTGGGGACCAGTGGCCGAGGAGACCTCCGGTGATCATCGCCTCTGCCCCTCCTGCCCATGAAGAGGGCCTCTTGGGGCTGATAGTCTGGCCCCTTGCTGTCTGAGGGCCAGGCGGCCTGGCTCTGAACCACCCCAATGTCTCGGGCTGGGGCTGGGTGCAAGTCAGCCGCCTCCTCCCCCAGCGGCTTGCTGGTGCCCCAGGCCCCAAACTCCCCCTGTGGCCAAAGGGAGGCTCAGGTCACACATG
>CM053605.1:5021727-5040095 GCA_028646535.1 Procyon lotor | reverse complement strand
ACGGGGAGAGACAGGGAGAGAGGGAACACGAGCAGGGGGAGTGGGAGAGGGAGAAGCAGGCTTCCCGGTGAGCAGGGAGCCTGATGGGGGGCTCGATCCCAGGACCCTGGGATCATGACCTGAGCCGAAGGCAGATGCTTAACGACTGAGCCACCCAGGCGCCCCTTGTGATCTTCCCTTTTACGAATGCTCGCTGTTAACTCAGAACCCAAGCCCATGTCCGCCTGCTGGTGACCGGTGTCAGAGGGCTTGGGGACTCATCGGTCCACGGTGCTTTGCTGTGTCCACCTTAGTGTTTTTGTTTTTCCTCTGAGTTTTTTTATATCAGCACAATCTGAGAGTCAGTTGTAGACACTTTGCCCCTTTACCACGAAATAAGTCAGTTCTGGCTCAGTTTCGGCCTTCCATGAATATCATTAATTCCACGTCAGCCTCGGCTGGGTGTCCCAAGGGCTGGTGGCAGAGGGAGCAGCCAGGCTGGGAGGGGTAATACCTTCTCCCTCAGCACATCTGTTAATAGAAAGCAGACAACGTTTAGTTGGTCTGATTACTGTTTTACATTTTGTCAAGGTTGTTGCCATTCCCAAGGCAGACTGCTTCCACGGCCGACAGATACAAAAGCAGCCAATAATCGAAGTGCTAGTCAACAGAGGCTCAGGATTCCCAAGAACATCACATCGAATTGGAGAAAATAAATGACAAAACCCGCAGGTCATGGAGGAAGGACAGTTCCAAGCGCATATGGAATGAGTCTTTCTAAGGTTCTCACGAGGTGAGGGGAAAATGCCAGGCGTATCAACCGGCGACCATCACACGGGGGGAAAGGGAGGGAACAAGGGGACACTGGGAGTGTGTGCTGGGGGGCTGGGCATCAGTGTGGGCACCGCAGGCCCAGAGTCGAAAGAAGGCAGGGGTCTGGGCCCTTGAAGAAAGAGAGTCTGGAGATGCCAGGACTGTTGAAATTCTTATAGCAAGCGATTATGGGTACGCGTGCCAGACAAGGATCTTGGTTTGCAAGTCCCAAAACCAGCTCTGGCTAATTTTGGCAGAACTCTCTGAAGACTGCGGGATAGCTGGAGGACTGGCGAGGCTACGTGGCGGGACCCACACCCCCAGACATGCAGCCAAGAGGCCTGGCGGTGTGGTCCTGCACCTGCCGGATCAAGGCCCAGGCGGGGACCACAGCGCCACTGCTCTAAAGCTCTTGCCTGGACTCCCTGCCCTGGGGGAGTGAGACCCAGGAGGCCGGGAAGTTGGAGCTTTGCCTGGTGTTCTTGCTGCTCCGGACAGGTGAGCCTTCAGGAGCGGAGAAAGGCAGATCCCCACTCGATGGCTCCTGGTAGACAGCCCGAGCGCCAAGCAGCTGGAACAAAGCACGTGTGTCCCTGTCACTCAGGGGCTCAAAGCTTCTTCGAATGCACCAGCCCCGGAGAACGGGGTCGGCCGCTCAGGTGGGCGCAGTGGGGCCCGGCTTTGGGGTTTGGGGCGGGGGGGGCCGTCCCTACAGGCTCCCCAAGTTGACAAAACCTTTTTTGGAAAAAGACACCCGGGAGATCATGTATCTGCAGGGAAGATACGAGATCCCAGATTTTAAAATTTGGAGACAGCAGCTCTCACTGGTACTCGGGGGAACCACATCCAGGAACTGGAACTTTAAACCTTCCCCGATCTGTTTGCACGCAAAAAAAACCAGCAGACTTATAAACAGGCCTGTTCACAGGTAGAAAATGTCAGTTACTCCCACTAGCTGCCTTGAGTCGGAGGTTATGAGTCTGAGACGTTAAATGACTTGTCCAAGGTCACTCACAGCTAATGAGGGCTGGGGCTGGGGTTTAAAACTAAGTTTATCTGAATGAAAACCTTCCCACCTTTTACTCTACAGTTCTGACCCTAGGAGGACCCCATTTCCAAAGATAATCCAATTTCAGGCATTTCCCCTTCAAAGATGGGATTTTTATAGATGTCTCTGGCCTGGTTCCCCTTCTGAACCCCATGTGGCCTTTCCCTCTCTGGGTTATGAATTTTCTCCAAGAACTGCCCTACCTAGCTCTGTTCTGAGTGGCCCTGAACGGTTCCTGGGAGGCACCTTCCATGGGCCGGTCTGCTCCTTCCCTGCTCCTGGCCCTTGGGCAGCTACCGAGTACCTTTTCCTGAAAGCAATAGGGATATCCAGCTGGCTCTGGAGCTTTTGGGGAAAAAATTCAAGAGTTTCCTAGTTAGGGTTTGGTGCGTTCCAAGGGGTCAGAACCTGTGGTTGCAGCTCTTAGGCTGTGAGTTTCCAAGATGGAGTTTTATTATCTCTGATCTTAAGCTCTTAGACTCTCTATGCCTCAGTTTCCTCATCTGCAAAATGGAGATGATAACAGACCTCCTCACAAAGTCATGAGAGGGTTAAATGAAATAAAGGATACGGAGTGCCCAGAAAGCACTTCGCTGGCCCTTGATGACTATTTTTCAAATAAAAGAAAGTAGGAGCGCGTTTCAGAAGCTTGGTACGTTTTCTAAACAAAAATGAAATTTTTTTTTAAAGATTTATTTATTTATTTGAGAGAGAGAGAGCGCATGGGCATGGGACCAGAGGAGAGGCAGAGGGAGAGGGAAAAAGAGAATCTCAAACAGACTCCCCAATGGAGCGGGGAGTCCTGCCTCGGGCTTGATCTCGTGACCCTGAAATGATGACCTGAGCCGAAACCAGGAGCCAGCTGCTCAAGGGACTGAGCCGCCCAAATACCCCAAAAGGAGCTGATTTTTAATATTTTTCTTCCAAGGTAGCCAGGGACAATAATATAGAGGTCTCTGTCCCCTGTGAGGATGGGCATGGAGAGAGAAACTGAGGGCCAGAGGAGTTAGGGAAGGGAGAGCGGCCCCGTCCCGGTGTGGGTAGAGGGCCAGGCCTGGTCTGCAGTCAGGCTAGCCTCCTGCCTTCCGGCCCCTCATGTTCCCACGAAGTTCTCAAGTGTGTTTGTGTGGAGGCTCTGTAAACAAAGACGGACCGAGCAGGCCGCTACAAGCAGACCTTTATTAGGACAGAACCAGTTCGGTCAGACTGAACCCCCGCCCCAGGAAAGGGACCCAGGAGGACCCCAGCCCCCGCCTGGCGCCAGGCCGGCTCTTTCCCTGAGTGGACGTCCCTCGGCGGTGCAGGAAGGCAGCTGCAGCAAGGGCGGGGACTGGGATGTGTGACCTTGGACAAGTCCCTTCCCTCCTCTGCCCTCAGCTTGCTCATCTGCAGAATGGGGACACACGTCCCCCTCGGGGAGCTGTTGACAGGGGAAGAGGCTGAGGTTATCCAGGGGCCACCTGTAGCCAGCGTGTGACCCACAGGCTGGGGAGCCGAGCAGGGCTTGCGGGAGGGGCAGCCATGTCTATTCCTGCATCTGATTCCGAAATGAAGGGTGATTATCTCTGGGGGGTTAAGATTAGGGTGAGAAGAGGGGAGGCCATTCTTTTCATTTTCAGCTTAAAATGTTTTCAACAGTCAACATTTGTTCCTCCTATTATAATGTATATGTAGGTCCCCCCCCCCCCAAATTAAACACAGTTCCTTGTTTTTTCCTGTCTCCGGCCAGGCCCAGCCAGGCCCTTTCTTCAGGCCCAGTCTGGCGAGAGCCCCCTCCCAGGAGGGCTCAGGAAAACTTGGACACAGATGTGCTCTCCTTCCCTCCTGCCCATCACACCCCCCTGGGTACCTGACGCCCACTCACATCACTGCCATTTTGTCACCCCGCCTGTCCCTCCCTCCATGTCCTGTCCCCTCTGCCAGGCCCAGTGTGAGGAGCGAGAGGCCACACACAGTCTGCCCTCCTCCTCACCCCCTACTCCCCGCTGCCAGGCACCGGGCTTTCAGCCCCACGGTGCCCCCACCCCCCGTTCTGGTGCGGGGGCCTGGGACCAGCGTGGACACACACGGTTCTGTCCCCTCGAGAAAGGAGAGACAGGAGGACGGTCCTCCCTGATGGTGGGGTCTGCGGGAGCTTCAGTATCGTTTCGGCTCAGAGGAGGGAGTTCGGCTCCCAGCCCCTCCCCCTGCAAAGTTCTGCTCTTGAATGACCTCAGAGGACCACATAGCCCTGACTGAGTCCCCCTGTGCCCGCCCTGCCTCCTGGCGCTGCGGCCATCATTTCAGTCTTCCGTCAAGTGGAGGTAACTGTCCTTTAGCCAGTTGCTGTGAAGATTAAATGAGATAATTCTTACAGCCTCCTGTATTTATTTATTTATTTATTTATTTATTTATTTATTTATTTATTTATTTATTTGAGAGAGAGAGCAGGAGGAGAGGGAGCAGGGGGAGCGGAACAAACAGACTCCATGCTGAGCGTGGGGGACCCAGGGCTCAGTCCCAGGACCCTGAGATCACTTCCTGAGCCGAAACCAATTGAGTTGGTCTCAAAACCAACTGAGACACCCAGGTACCCCCACATGTGGCATTTTTAATGACAAAACACATTCCAGAAAAACGTTGCAAGAATAATACAAAGAACTTTTTGTCCTGAACCATTTGCCAGCAGGCGCCTGGCCTGGGGCTCAGGCTCCCCTGAACGCGTTCCTGTGCATTTCCTGGGCATGGGGACCTCACTCTCCCCCATCCCAACACAGCCAGCCCTGTCAGGAAGGGCGTCCTGGGACATTACCGCCTGCTAATCCTCAGTCCGGAAAGGTTCTGCGATCTCCACTCAACTTTTACGATCTTGACTTTTTTCTTTAGGATTACAGGCCAGTTATTTTGTAGGATTCTCTCAATTAGGATTTATCTAATGTTTCTTTTCTTTTTTTTTTTTTAAGATTTTATTTATTCATTTGTGTGAGAAAGAACATGTTCTTGCGGGGGGGGGGGGGGGGGGACAATCAGACTCCCTGCTGAGCACAGAGCCCGCCATGAGGCTCAATCTCACAACCCGGAGATCATGCCCTGAGCCAAAATCCGGAGTCAGATGTTTAACCAACTGCACCACCCAGGCGCTCCTATCTAATGTTTCTTTCCGATAGATTCGGGTTGCACATTTTTTGCAAGAATACTTAGAAAGGGCAATATGTTCTCTTCATTGTGTCCTTGGGGCCAGCACAATGTTTCCGTTTGTCCCATTACTGAAGGTGACAACTTTGTTCCCTTGATGAAGGTGGTACTTGCTAGGTTCCTCCTCTGAAAAGTTATTATCTTTCCTTCTCCCCTCACATTTTTATACATAAATAAAATCTTTAAAAATAAAATCTTTAAAGAAAAGAAATAAATATGAAAAGAAGAAATATTATGATAAAAATTCAATAGCTATTACAAATATAGAAAAGTGAGGGGAAAGGAAGAGAAAAAGAAAAGGAATCAGAAAAGCCTGCAAACCTTACAACTGAAAAGCTGTGGAAGAAAGATCGGCAGCGGGAGCTTAAAAAACAGTACCAGCCCTAAAAAAGCTACAGAGCCCGCTATTGATCTTTTAGTACTTGATGGCCCTGCTGAGGCACCAGTGACCAATGGGAGCACAACCATGGTGCCAGCCATGAATGATGACCTGGACATCTGTGGACCACCAATGATTTTTTTAAAAGATCTATGTATTTATTTGGGGGGGGGTGAGGGGCAGAGGGAGAGGGAGAGAATCTCAAGCAGACTTCCCACTGAGCACAGGGCTCCATCCCACAACCCTGAGATCATGATCTGAGCTGAAATCACCAGTCACATGTCTAATAGACTGAGCCACTTGGGTGCCCCTGGATCTGTTCACTGAGCAAGCTACAAAATCAGAAGTGGTACCAAAGAAGCCAACTCTCCGAAGACTCCATCTTCTCTCCGTATGGCACGGGAACCATTCAGTAGCAGAGGACTCCGGGTGTGTTTCTGGGACCCACAAATACACCACTGACCTCACTTCACGGTTTTCCATTGGCGGGTGTGCCTGCTCCTGCAGCTCCCGGCCTCCTGGGAGACGTAACGGGACAGAGCACAAGCATGATGGTGGGCACTCACATGTCCAGTGGGCTTACTTATGATGTCACTTCCTCCAAATGTGGTTGCCCCCAAGGATGAATGGCGGGGCAGTTGGGTGCACCCCAGACTAAGCTTGGCCTGCCGCAAGCTCCACAGCCCCAGTGGAACCTCTTGCAGATGAATCAGCAAATGGCTGGCACGAGTATCAGCAGTTTAAACCCTCCAGTGGGTTTTGGCCAGCCCCCAACACAGCAGCAGGTTGGTCTGGAAGCTCATCTGGTCCGGCTCTCAGCACACAGCTGTGGAACTGAAAACCCCAGTGCAGGTGTCACCCAGAACTACTGTCTGACGTGCCTGCTAAAGTGCGTCTAGTTCCCCTGTTCATCCATATATATACTTTCTTCTTTTCCCCCATTTGTTCATATTAAGAATTATCCAATTGACCGTGTTGGCCTGTACTCATTAAATTTGATGTGAAAAGCAAAAAAAGATGAAGGAGGAGAAGGAGGAGGAGGAAGAGGAGGGGAAGAAAAGAAGAATAGTAGCTCAAATACAGAGATGGGTATAAGAGGATGCTAGTCCCAGTCTTTCCGTAACAATGAAAAATTGGAAACAAGCTCAATTTTCTTTATCTTAGCTCCTGCAAGTAGACTCTTTGCTTTGCCTTAGCTCCTAAAATCAGTGTCTTGCGTGCCTCCCAGATCATCTGCCTGAAGGACCAGATAATCAGTTGCTAATTGGCTTCCTCCCAGGGCTCTTAGCATCCCTGCGTTTTCCAGCTGTGTTTGTACAAGGATCCAGAAGGCTCTTGTGTGTCAGTAAAGATCCTAAGGCAGAAAGCGGAGGGTGCAAGGCAGGCACTTGAGTTGGGACCCTTCCTCCCCAGTCACAGCTGAAATAGAGTTAGACCAAAGGGAGGGTGGTCTTCAGCATGATAGTGTCTTCAGCGTGTTCTGGTTTAGGCCAAGAGTTCCACAGACTTAACACCCCAGGAGCAACCCTCCTGAGAGTTGAGAGTGGGTGGAAAAATGTCTTGGGTAGTAGGCATCTTCCAAGATGGCATCAGATGACCCCTGTTTCTTGGTACTCACATTCTGTGTAGTTCCTCCCCCACCGGAAATGGCTGAGCAGGGGTGCATGGATGGCTCAGTGGGTCAGGTGTTCAACTCTTGATTTTGGCTCAGGTTGTAATCTCAGGGTCATGAGATCAAACCCTGTACTGGACTCTGTGCTAGACTCATGGAACCTGCTTGGGATTCTCTCTGTCCCCTCTCCCTCTGCCTCTCCTCACTCCCACTCAAAATTGTGCCAAGAAAGAAAGAAAGAGAGAGAGAGAGAGAGGGAGGGAGGGAGAGAGAGAAGGAAGGAAGGAAGGAAGGAAGGAAGGAAGGAAGGAAGGAAGGAAGGAAGGAAGGAAGGAAGGAGGCACCTGGGTGGCTCAGTCGTTAAGTGTCTGCCTTCAGCTCAGGTCATGATCCCAGGGTCCTGGGATCGAGCCCCACATCGGGCTCTCTGCTCAGCAGGCAGCCTGCTTCTCCCGCTACCATTCCCTCTGCTTGTGTTCCCTCTCTCACTGTGTTTCTCTCTGTCAAATAAATAAAATCTAAAAAAAAAGAAAGAAAGAAAGAAAGGAGGAAAGAAGGAAAGAAAGGGGAAGGGAGGGAAGGAAGAAAGAAGGAAGAAAATGGCTGAACTATGCCATAGGATGTTATAGAAATGACAACATATGATATCCAAGGCTAGACCATAAAAGAATTACAGCTCCTGCCTTATTCCCTTTTGGATCTCTTGTTCTTGTGGAAGCCAGCCTCTGTGTTCTGAGGATGATCAAGCAGCTCAGGGGAAGGTGAATTTGGCAAAACACTAAGGACTCCTGCCAACAACCAATGCTCCCTCGTCAGGCAAGTGAGCCATATTGGAAGTGGATCCTCCAGCCCAATCAAACCTTCAGATGATTCCAGCTTCATAGGAGACCCTGAGAAGAACCCTGAGCCAGAACCACCCAATTGAGCTGCTCCTGGATTCCTGACCCTCAAAAACAGCGTGATATAACAAATGTTTGTTGTTTTAAGCTGCTAAATTTTGGAGGGATTGGTTACACAATAATAGCTAACTAATATTCTCGTATATTCCTGGTAGGAATGGAAAATGGGGTAGCCACTTTGGAAAAGAGTTTGGTGGTTCCTCAAGCAATTAAATTTAGAGTTACTGGTGGCTCAGTTGGTTGAGCGTCTGACTCTTGATTTCAGCTCAGCTCATGATCTCAGGGGTGGTGGGATGGAGCCTCGCGTCCGGCTCCACGCTTGGCATGGAGTCTGCTTGAGATTCTCTGCCTCTCCCTCTCCCCTGCCCCTTTCCCCACTCATGCATGCACTTGTGCACTCTCTCTCTTTCTCAAACAAATCTTTTTTTAAAAAGATTTTATTTATTTTGACAGAGAGAGACACATTGAGAGAGGGAACACAAGCAGGGGGAGTGGGAGAGGGAGAAGCAGGCTCCTGCTGTGCGAAGAGCCTGACACGGGGCTCGATCCCAGGACCCTGGGATCATGACCTGAGCTGAAGGTAGATGCTTAACGACTGAGCCACCCAGGTGCTCCTAAAATCTTTTAATAAATAAATAAATAAATAAATAAATAAACAAACAAACAAACAGCATCGCCATATAACCCAGGAATTCCACCCCTAGATATATGCTCAAGAGATCTGAAAACATATGTCCACAGAAAAACTTGTACATGAATGTTTAGAGCAGCAATATTTATGACAGTCAAAAGGCAGAAACAACCTACATGTCTATCAATGGACAAATGGAAAAACAAAATGTGATACATTCATACAATGGTATATCATTTGGCCATAAAAGCAAATGAAGTCGAGATACATGCTGTAGCTTGAAAGGGCCTAGGAAAGTGAAGGAAATCAGTCCAAAAATCCACATATTCTATGATTCCATTCATATGAAATGTCCAGAATAGGCAAATCTATAAAGACAAAGAATAAGGGTTTTATACATACTCTGTGTGTGTGTGTGTGTGTGTGTTATTTGCTTTTTTAAAATATTTTTGAATTTAAATTCAATTAATTAACATGTATTATTTGTTTTAGGGGTACAGGTCTCTGACTCATTAGTCTTATACAACACCCAACGCTCATTACAACACATACCCTCCCCAACGTCCATCATCTAGTTATCCCACCCACCTCCTCTCCAACAGCCCTCAGTTTGTTTCCTATAATTAAGAGTCTCTTATGGTTTGTCTCCCTCTCTGGTTTCATCTTGTTTCATTTTTTTCTCTCTTCTTCTATGACCCTTTGCCTTATTTCTTAAATTCCACATATCAGTGAGATCATATGATAATTGTCTTTCTTTGATTGACTTATTTGGCTTAGCATAATACCCTCTAGTTCCATCCATGTCATTACAAATGGCAAGATTTCCCTTTTTTGGTAGCTGCATAATTTTCCTCTGTTTGTGTGTGTGTGTGTGTGTGTGTGTGTGTGTGTGTACACACCACATCTTCTTTATCCATTCATCTGTTGATGAACATCTGGGCTCTTTTCATAGTTTGGTTATTGTGGACATCACTGCTATAAACATCGGGGTGCACATGTCCCTTTGGATCATTACATTTCTTTCTTTGGGATAAATACTCAGTAGTGCAATTGCTGGGTCATAGGGTAGCTCTATTTTTCAACTTTTTGAGGAACCTCTATACTGTTTTCCAGAGTGGCTGCACCAGCTTGCACCCCCACCAGCATTGTAAGAGGGTTCCCCTTTCTCCACATCCTTGCCAACATTTATCATTTCCTGGTTTGTTCATTTTAGCTAATCTGACTGGTGTGAGGTGGTATCTCGCTGCGGTTTTGATTTGTATTTCCCTGATGGCAATTTATGCGGAGCATTTTTTCATGTGTCTGTTGGCTATTTGTATGTCTTCTTTGCAGAAATGTCTGTTCATGTCTTCAGCCCACTTCTTTATTTTTTTTTAAGACTTTATTTATTTGATGGAGAGAGAGTGAGAGATCACAAGTAGGCAGAGAGGCAGGCAGAGGGGGGTGGGAAGCAGGCTCCCTGCTGAGCAGAGAGCCCCATGCGAGGCTCGATTCCAGAGCCCTGAGATCACGACCAGAGCTGAAGGCAGAGGCTTTAACCCACTGAGCCACCCAGGTGCCCCTCACCCATTTCTTAATTGGATTATTTGTTCTTGGGGTGTTGAGTTTGATAAGTTCTTTCTATATCTTGGATACTAGCCTTTTATCTGATAAGACATGTGCAAATAACTTCTCCCCCTCTGTCGGTTTTGTTTTTTGGTTTTGTCAACTGTTTCCTTTGCTGTGCAAAAGCTCTTTATCTTGATGAAGTCCCAATAGTTCATTTTTGCCCTTGTTTCCCTTGCCTTTGGAGATGTGTCTGGTAAGAAGTTGCTGCAGCCGAGGTCACAGAGGTTGCTGCTTGTGTTCTCCTCTAGGATTTTGATGGATTCCTGTCTCACATTTAGGTGGTTCATCCATTTTGAGTCTATTTTTGTGTGCGGTGTAAGGAAATGGTCCAGTTTCATTCTTCCACATGTGGCTGTCCAGTTTTCCCAACACCATTTGTTGAAGAGACTTGTCTTTTTTCCATTGGATATTCTTTCCTGCTTGAGACAGAGAATGGGTTACTTGTTGCCTAGGCCGAGGTGGGGGATAGAGGTGATAGCTAAAGTGTACGGGATTTCTTTATAGGATTATGAAAATATTCTAAAGGGGCGCCTGGGTGGCTCAGTGGGTTAAAGCCTCTGCCTTCAGCTCAGGTCATGATCTCAGGGTCCTGGGATCGAGCCCCGCATCGGGCTCTCTGCTCAGCAGGGAGCCTGCTTCTCCCTCTCTCTCTGCCTACTTATGATCTCTCTCCTCTCTATTGAATAAATTAAAAAAAAAATCTTTAAAAAATGTTCTAAAATTGACTATGATGACGGCTACACATGTTTGTGAGTAAACCAAAAATTACTGAATTGTCTACTTTTAATGGGTGATTTGTATACGTGACTTACATTTTAATAAAACTGTTTTAAAAGCTGATGATGAACGGGAACCTGACTGGCTCAGTCAGTAGAGTGTGTAACTCTTGATCTGAGGGTCGTGAGTTCAAACTCCATGTTAGGCGTGGAGCCTACTTTAAAAAAAAAAAAAAAAAACTGATAACGAACACACCACAGCTTCCTTCCCTCTGGTGGACAACTCTGAGGCATGTTCCACACAGTGTCTCAGAACATCCCCTGTAGGACTGAACCCGTTTCCCACGCCTGTGACATGCCCGTTCATACGCACTACATTTTCTTTCTTCTTTTTTTTTTTTTAAGAATTTTTTATTTATTTGACAGAGAGAAACACAGCGAGAGAGGGAACACAAGCAGAGGGAGTGGTAGCGGGAGAAGCAGGCTTCCCGCCGAGCAGGGAGCCCGATGTGGGGCTCGATCCCAGGACCCTGGGATCATGACCTGAGCCGAAGGCAGACGCTTAACGACTGAGCCACCCAGGCGCCCTTCTTCCCTTTCTTCTTGATCTCATTTCTCCACACTACGCTTTCTGGGATCATATCTCAAACTACTTCACTCAGTTTTTGTCTCAAGGGCTGCTTTTGAAGGAACCCAAACTAAAGCCATTGTGTTCTTTGGGTCAGAGGTTATAGGGCCGATTCTGCACCCATCCATGGAGAAGCCAGTTGGGAGGACGGGCCCACTGGGGGACTGTCCAGGGTGAAGGCTTGAACCGAAGTCCAAAACAGTAACAGAGCTGGTCTCCATCCCCCCAGCACGCCCAGCATGAGCCCGGTATGATGCGCGCGCGCGCACACACACACACACACACACACACACTTAGGCTTGGGACAGTCACCCCAGCCTGGGACTGCCCTTTACTCCATAGTCAGGCTGTGTGGGACATGTTCATTTCCCCTTTGGCTTCTTTTGCCTGTCTCTGCAGCTGGGCGTCATCTGACCACAGAAACCACCAAAACGGAGAACCAGGAGGGGCTACGAAGGGCCACATGGGACACGACTGGAGACACACACTCGGTAGGAAGGGCCTTCCCCCCGGTGGTGACCCAGAGTTATCTGATTGAGTGGGGGGAAGATTCCACAGTTGAAACTTGAAATTAAAGAACCAGGAACACCCTGGGTGGCACCCCCGGCAAAGGGACCGGCCTGGGAAGGGACCTCCCAGCACAGCAAGGCCAGGTCCAGGCTGACTGTCATCCTTGAGGCTTCTCACACCAGCCTCCAGGCCTGGACTGGGAAGGGGGGCCCTGGAATTTTATTCTTTCCCGAGTTTAGGCCTCCTCAGTCCCAGTCAAATCCTATCACCTTTAAGCAAAAGACAGATGTGGGTGTTACTGCTTCCGGCACTCACACAGGGTTTCCCAAAGCAGCAGAACAAAAGAGCTCTAATTGGCTCAGAGATTTCTTGAGTTGGTCCCAGAATAAGAATTTTGATTTCATTTTTTTTTTTAAATATTTTACTGGGATGCTTAGTTGAATGTGTCAGATTGGCTAGGCTACAGTACCCAGTTATTATTCAACCATGAATCTAAATGACGATATGAAGATATTTTGTGTGTGTGTGTGTGGTTAACATCTTCAAGGAAGTGACTTTATTATCCACCATAATGAGGGTGGGCCTTATCCAATCAGTTGAAGGCAGTAGCAGCAAAAGTTGAGGCTTCCCTGAGAAGTTTGGCAGCATCAACTCCTACCTGAGCTTTCAGCCAGCAAGCCTTTCCTATAGATTTCAGACTTGCCAGCCCTCATGATCACATAAGCCAATTCCTTAAAAAATAAAAAAGGGGGGCACCTGGGTGGCTCAGATGGTTAAGCATCTGCCTTCAGCTCAGGTCATGATCTCCAGTTCCTGGGATCGAGCCCCATGTTGGGCTCTTAGCTCATCAGGGAGTCTGCTTCTCCCTCTCCCTCTGCCTCTCCCCCTGCTTGTGCTCTCTCTGTCTCTCTCTCAAATGAATAAATAAAATCTTAAAAAAAAAAAAAAGACAGGGCACCTGGGTGGCTCAGTCAGTTAAGCATCTGACTTTTGATTTCAGCTCAGGTCATGACCTCACGATTGTGAGATCAAGCCCCACGTCAGGCTCCATGCTCGGTGCAGAGTCTGTTTGAGATTCTCTGCCTCTCCCTCACCCTCTGCCACTCACCCTGCTCTCTCTCTCAAATAAGTAGATAAAATCTTTAAAATATATATATATTAAAAAATATATATATATATATATTTTGTTTTTCTGGAGAGCCATGACTGATACCTTTACCCTCAGAGGAAGGTAGGCCTGAGAGGGGCTGAGTTGTGGGACATCAAAGACAAAAAGTCTGCTTTTCAAAAAAAAAAAAAAAAAGAGTCTGCTTTTCAGGGGCACAAGTCTTTCCTTAGGGAGACAATGCCAAGGTCACAGGGTAGCAGGTGGGGGATTTGCTGAAACTTACCTTGCTACTCTGTACCCATAAAGAGCATCCTGCACTGGTTTAACCAAATTGGCTAGAGAACTGAAAATAACTCCCATAAAGTTATCCTAAGACAGTACTGCAAATGCAAAATTATTGAAACCACTCAGAGGATTCACAAAATCCAGGTCCCATAGCCAGTTCCCACATAACTCAGACCAGGTCACACCACTCCCCTGATGAAAATCCTCCCAAGGATCTTAGATTAAACCCAAGTTTAGCTCAGCCTATAGCCCAGCCTTACCCACTTCTGCTACCCTTCTCCTTCCCTTTGCTCCACCAGACCACTCTCTGCCACCCCGGGACCTTTGCACATGCCATTTACTTTCCTAGAACTCTTGTTTCCTGGCTTTTTGCTGGCACCTTCTCATCCTTCAGGGCTCTGAGATGGCTTCCCTGACCACACATTCTGACATGCCCCCCTACCCCCAAAACCATCTGCTACCTCCCCTATTTGTACCCTTCATAAAACTTAACAGAGTTTGGAATGATCTTATTTCTTTATTTTCATGTTTATTGCCCATGTACTAACTCTGGCTTAGGAGTTCCAGGAGAATGTGCCCATCTCATTCTCTTGTGTCTTCCCAATAAGCTCATCCATGTTCAGGTTGGGGCCCCTCCCCACCTTCCCATGGTGCCCTGGGCTGACCCATCATGTCCCTTGGTGATCCACAGTAGAGACTTGGCATCTAGCCAAGGAGTTTGGACCCCTGCCTGCAGGGTGGAGGACTTGGATACTTGCACAGGGTTACAGTGTTGAGCCTTAAAAGAAAGTCTTGTCACTGAACAAGGTAGAATTGAACCAAGCCCTGAAGAGTTCCAGGCAGAGAGAACAATGAGGGGAAAGGCCGCAGGGCAGCATCTCTAGGGACCGATCCAAAGCCAGAGAACCAACCACTATGAGCCAGGAGGAGAGTGGCGTGAGCTGAGGGAGGGCAGGGCCTGAGAGCAGACTGAGGTCCACGGGGGGGACTTTCAGCAGGGAAATGATAGGGTCTGGTCCACACACGGAAAATCCAGATCATTTCTGGGCTAAGGGAGTGGGGAAATGGGGTGAGAAGGAGACATTTTTTTATACTATGGTATCAGCTGACCTACCAGATTTTTTTTTCACTGTGTACATACATAGCCTTAAAATTTAAGCAGACCATCTCTTTGGCTGCTAGGGGACTAGCCTGGGCCAGAAGGCGTAGAAGGGATTTTGGCGGCGGCCTGTGACGGAGACCACAAGTTGGGCACCTGATGTCCAATCTCTTCTCCCCCTCTTTCCTCACCGACAGATTTCTGCTCTGCTCTCCCAAGTGAACATTTACGTAAACAGCGTACTTCCAGCTAAAAGACTGGCTTCCCAAAGAAGGGGTGCCATTGAGTAGAAGCTGTTGAGTGGGACTCTTGAGGAAATTCTTTAAAAGAAGGACAGGCGGGCCACCCGGGTGGATCCGTGGGTTAAGCATCTGCTTTCGGCTCAGGTCATGGTCTCGGGGTCCTGGGATCCAGTCCTGTGTCAGGCTCCCTGCTCGGCAAGGAGTCTGCTTCTCCCTCTTCTTCTCCTCCTACCCCCTGTTCGTGCGCTCTCGCTCTCGCGTTCTCTCTCTCTCTTTCAAATAAATAAATAAATTTAAAAAATAAAATAAAATAAAAGAGGGACTGGCGACTGACAAGGGCTATTTTTACTCTCTTCTGCTTTCCTTGGTTTTGACCCTTTGTGACCTCACCTTCAGGGGGTTACTCTCAGTGGGAGGCCCTCAATCCTAAGTCACAGCAGCGAGCCTACAGCTTTGCCGTCCCTCCCAAGGCCCTGAGATTCGCTGGTTCTGATCATTCGCTGGTGGATCTTCCAAAGTCCTGCCCACGCTCTGAAGGCCAACGTCGGTCCCCAAAACTCCACGAGCGATTTCCACTCCTAACTTCACTTGCTGTATGTTCCCTCTGCATTCCTGACCCCTGGGAGTTTCCCTTTCTTAGTTTAAACCCGGTGAAATATCCACAGTTCTTTTCTTCAGTGTCCCCGTGTATAGTCACTTCTTGCATATGGTCTTATTTTCCTGTTCATCTACGACACACAAAATTTAACAACTAATGGCTCACCATCTCGTCCGTGACTTCAGTGGATGTATTTTGTCTCCCCAACTTTATGCGGATGTTCCCACTTAGGGGCTGAATTACGTTCCTGCAAAATTCGAACGTGGAAGTCCTAACCCCATGCTTCATGCGACTGTATTTGGAGATAGGGTCTTCAAAGAGATAATTAAGGTTAAATGAGGTCCTGGGGGTGGGTCCTAATCCTTATGTCCTCATAAGAAAAGGTCAGGAGGGGCGCCCGGGTGGCTCAGTGGGTTAAGCCTCTGCCTTCAGCTCAGGTCACGATCTCAGGGTTCTGGGATCGAGCCCCGCATCGGGCTCTCTGCTGAGCAGGGAGCCTGCTTCCTCCTCTCTCTGCCTGCTTGTGATCTGTCTCTCTCTGTCAAATAAATAAATAAAGTCTTTAAAAAAAGAAGAAGAAGAAGAGGTCAGGACACAGACGCCCGGGGGAAGACGGACCTGCACAAGCCAAAGAGAGAGAACTCAGAAGACACTGATCTTGACAGCATTGATCTTGAACTTCTAGCCTCCAGAACCGGGAGAGGATTCATTTCTGCTGTCCAAGCCCCCCCAGTCTGGGGCACTCGGTTATGGGGGAGCTCAGACACCCCACTCTTTCACTTGAGCGCCTGTTGTGGGCAGAGCTCGGTGGTGACTCCTGATGTCTGCTTCCCAGGCCTACTTTCCTCCCCACCAATGGGTGCTCTGTGGTGGGAGTGAGAACCAGCTGGTCCCCATCAGCTATTTATAAACCTTCCCAGCCCCCGTGCCTGCTCCCCTTTTGCCCCAGACCCCTGTCTCCGAGCTGCGGTCTGACCCTCTGCCCTCCTCCGGAGAGTCCCGCTCTCCCTCCGGGGAGCGGTCCTCAGCGAGGCCTCCCCGGAACCTCCGAGAACGGCCAGCGGCGGGGCTCAGCTCTGCCTGCCTTCCCCCAGCCCTGTGTTTCCACACGGCCTTCCGGCCGAGTCCGTCTGCAGGCTGGTCCTCCCCTCACTTGCAGTATGAACGGCTTCTCCCCCATCTCTGGCTCCGGCTCCAGTGACCAGCCCTGTTCTCCTGGCCACGCAGGCTGAGCTTTGGCTTTCAACTGTCTCTCACCTTGGCCTTTCCACTCCCCACCGGGAACCCCGCTTGGGCAAGGGCCTCTCTCTCTTCCCCTGAAGGTCCTTCTTAGGGGGAACTAAGAGGGTTTGCTGAGCAAGTAAAAGGGAAGTAGGGCACAGTCATAGCTAGAAGGGGGGCAAGTTCCTCTCCCCCAGTCAGTGGGTCCGAGGGCAGCGGGGTCCATCTCCTGTGTCCTGGGGGTGCCCCTGGGGAGCGGCAGGGCCAAGAGAGGAGCGCCGCTGCCCTGGTGCCCCCAGGACGATGGGCCTATGGCAGCATCACGGAAGAGTTTGAGCCCAAGGGCAGTGCCACGCCTGGGGAGGAGCCCACCCTCAAGGATTCAATAGACAGGCTAATTGGTCGTGCCCCCAGGGGTAGGTTATTGCCTGACGCCCCTCTGCTCGCCCAGCCTGCCTGGCTCTGTGGCATGATGAGACAGGTTGCACAGAGCGGAAGAGAGCCCCGAGGAAGGGTTGGGGAGACCCATCAGAGTGCGGTTGGGGAGCCAAAACTAAGCAAGTAGACTGAGCTCTCTCCACGCTGCAAAGCTCAGCGATGAACTTGATTTGGAAATTTCTTTTATTTTAAGATTTTTTATTTATTTATTTGACACAGAGAGATCACAAGTAGGCAGAGAGGCAGGCAGAGAGAGAAGGGGAAGCAGGCTCCCTGCTGAGCCAAGAGCCCGATGCAGGGCTCGATCCCAGGACCCTGCAATCATGACCTGAGCCAAAGGCAGAGGCTTTAACCCACTGAGCCACCCAGGTGCCTCAGATTTGGAAATTTCTGACCTTCACAGGCTTGATATTTTCCCCCATTTACTTCCCAGATGTAAAGGGCAAAGACCTCGCTAGCCGGTTCCAGACCGGACACCAGGCAAACTCTGGGCCCCCATCAGGGCTGGGGAGACCTGCAGAGCAACCGGCCCTGCCCCCAGACCACACGTGCTCATGCCCACCCCCTCAGAGGAGAGAGAGTGGAGAGCAGCCTCCTCCCCTGGATCTGTGGCAATCAGGGCGGCCTGCCTGGAGGTGGAGGTGAGGCACACGTGTGTGGGGGAGTGCCAGGTGGGGAGCCTCGCAGAAGGCCAGGGGCTCCTAAGTCCGGCTCCAAAGGAACGTTTTTCATAGACTCGTGTGAGAACACAATGAAAGGAATGAAGACAATAGAGCTGGACGGCCACTGTTACCAAGCTCAGTGACTCAGCCGGAACCCGTGGCTGAAGTCTAAATCGGATGGAGTCAAGAGCATCACCCTCCGGCTCTGCCATCCCAGATTTGCCCCCACCCTTCCATGACCCCCGGGGTGAGCCAGCTCTAATTCCAGTCCCTGGGTGACTTTGCCTGGCCCTGTGTCTCCATCTCAGTGGGTCCTAGATTTCCCAGCAGGGCACGGTCATCCCCATCTCCCAGGACCACCTGCCCAACAGGGGACCCCGACAGACATCCAGGCCCCTACAAAGCAAGCACAGAGGAGCAGGGGAGGCCAGCTGGCTTCAGGCTGGGAGGAGCGGGGAGCTCACCTCGCCCAATGTGTTTCCAAGAGGTTCCACTTGGGACTCTGGAGGCTTGCCCAGAAGCTTTCCTCGGAGGCGCAATCCTAGGGGTTTCCCATCTGACCCTGGGTGCCCCTTCTTCCACATGACCTGGAACCCCTTCCCTAAACCTCCAGGCCCCAGAACTTTCCCCTTCTGGTACAGAAGCCTCCTTCTGACTTGGGGTCTTCTCTTCTCTGACTCTGTCCCTCCTCCTCCTTCTGACCCTAGATTCTCCAACA
>CM053605.1:5010646-5021227 GCA_028646535.1 Procyon lotor | reverse complement strand
CTCTCTCTCTCTGACAAATAAATAAAATCTTTTAAAAAAAAAAGTACCTTGGTTATAATTAAAATTTAGCTTAAAAAATTACATAAGATTTACCCTCCTTAAAAAAGAAAACTTAAGGGGTGCCTGGGTGGCTCAGTGGGTTAAAGCCTCTGCCTTCAGCTCAGGTCATGATCTCAGGGTCCTGGGATTGAGCCCGCATCGGACTCTGCTCAACAGGGAACCTGCTTCCCCACCCCTCTCTGCCTGCCTCTGCCTACTTGTGATCTCTCTCTCTCTGTCAAATAAATAAATAAAATCTTTAAAAAAAAAAAAAAAGAAAATTTAAAAAAAGAAAACTCAAAAGCACTTTAATAGTTTAAACATGAAAACATCTGTAGATGATTGTATTATTGTCCCTAGCTATTCATTCTCCCTTCCTGAAAGGGGATTATACAACCCTACCCAGGGCCACGTGACCTGTGATGCCTCCCTGGGGAGAACTATTCACCCCACCCCACTGACTTTGGCCTTGAACCCCTGACTGCTTTTGCCGGTGGTGTGTGTGCGCAGGACATGGCCAGGGCACCTCAGAGCGGAGACTTTAAGAGCCATTGCTTGTTTCTACCTGGTCACTTGCTCTTTGTCCTCTGCCAAAAGACTGACTGACACGTCCCTGGTGGGGGGTCCCATCAGCTTTATTCTAGAACAAGAAAGAACCACAAACCGAGCCACAGCTGAAAGGCGCTGCGCCACTCCACACTGTGAAGGAAATGTGGACAGGCATGGCTGTGAGCTGCTGAGAGGTTAGGACACTTGTTACCGCACCTACAGTGAAAACTGAAACTACCCTAAGAGAGACAACTGGCCTAGTAGAGTTCGGTGCATCTATATGATGGGAACCCAGCTAGCAAACTTAAAGTTACGTTTTCAATTACATTAACTTTAAATTTATATATTTTTAAAGATTTTATTTATTTATTTGGCGGCGGAGGGGAGAAAGTGAGCATGAGCAGGGGGGAGGAACAGAGGGAGAAACAGACTCCCTGCTGAGTAGGAAGGCCGATTCGGGGCTCGATCCTAGGACCCTGAGATCATGACCTGAGCCAAAGGCAGATGCTTAGCCAACTGAGCCCCCCAGGCGCCCCAACTTTGTTTATATTTAAATGTATGCAGCTATAGTGGTGTGTAGGTGGCTCAGTTGGCATGCCCAGGCACCCCAGGTGCACATATAACTTTAAAAAAATATTGACTGACTCCAAATATGAAAATAAAAGTGTGATTCCTGAGTCAATAAATATTTAATAATAAAAGCCAAATGTTTATTTTTTAAAGATGTTATTTATTTATTTGACAGAGAGAGATCACTAGTAGGCAGAGAGGCAGGCAGAGAGAGAGGGGGAAGCAGGCTCCCTGCTGAGCAGAGAGCCTGATGCGGGGCTTGATCCCAGGACCCTGAGATCATGACCTGAGCCGAAGGCAGAGGCTTTAACCCACTGAGCCACCCAGGCGCCCCGAGCCAAATGTTTAAATGTTTGCAAATTTGAACCTGATGTCAAAAAGTCAAATGCAATCTCTCCGATATGAAGAATTTGAGAGGCAAGGCAGGAGTTTGGGGGGGTGGGGGAGAGAAATGAAACAGGAAGGGATGGGGAGGGAGACAAACCATAAGAGACTCCTAGACTCACGAAACGAACGAAGGGTGGCTGGGAGGCGGGGGGGAGGGGTAGGGATAGGGTGGCTGGGTTGTGGACATTGGGGAGGGTATGTGCTGTGAAATGTGTAAGCCTGACGATTCACAGACATGTACCCTGGGGCAAATAATACATTATATGTTAATAAAAATTTAAAAAAAAAAAGTCAAATGCAGTGGCTGCTCCGTGGGTACAGGTTGCCATGGGGTGATGGGAAGAATCTGGAACTAGATATGGTGATGGTCATACTACACTGCGAACGTATTTGATGCTGCTGAATTGTACACTGTAAAACAGCTAAAATGTTAAATTTTGTATGTATTTCACCACCAAAAACAAGCCTCCAGATTCAACTGCAATGCACGACAACTGTTATATAATTACATGAAACTTCCATTTATGGTAGGATGTGGGGACCTTCAGCGTATCTAATAAGATGTGAATGGGAACCCCAAAAAAAATTTCCCCAGAGGAGGCGGTGGTTGCTAATGATTCATGTTCTCCTGTCACTGCATACCTTGTGGGGTGACAGGGAATGTGTAGCTTTCGGGAGTGAGGTTATGGAGCACAAAAATCCCCTCCACAGGGCCACAATGGGGTTTAGGGCTCAGACCCAGACCCTGAGAGGGATGAGCCACATGGAACCACAGCCCCACCCTCCTGCAATTCCACAGAACCAGCACTAGGGGACAGCAGAGAGCCGGGTCAGGCTGCAAGGGAACCTGAGAGCTTCCCCACATCCACTGCTCTCCAAACCAGGCTCCCCTAGCCTGGGACCCTCCCTGCCACCAAGACAGTACTGCAGCTAGATCTCAGGAGATGCTGCCATTTTTCCAAAGGAAATTGCTTTGCAAGTAAATCCCAAGTGTTTCACCAGCTCCTTCCAGTGGAATGTTCGAGAATATTCAAGATAGGTCAGTTTTTACATGTTTCACATGGTCTATCATGTAAAACATGTCACTAGCCAGCTTGCAACTAATTTGAGGGACCGACCTAATAAAAGTTCACATCCCATTTGTGTGGGTTTAAGATTTTTTTTATCTGATATTCATCATGCCGATTCCTTTAAGAGGCTAGAAAACTCTAACAGCAAGACTGGTGGATGGGACGGTTTCTCTGTAATACGGAGGTGAATGGGGTCCAGAGAGCAGCGTCCTGAGACCCTTCTGGAGAAAACAGTGACAGTCCTGAGTCTCTTTTAATTTGCCTTCACTACTACGTAACAAACTACTTCAAAACTGAGCAATTTAAAGCAATTACTATTGCTATCAGTACTGTATTTGGGGGGCTGGGCTAAGCACAGTGGTTCTTCTGCTGGGCTTCCCTGGGTTCACTATGTGGCTGCGGTCGGCAGACAGAGGGCTGGGTCCCAAACGGCCCCACTCCCCTGTCTGGTTTCAGCTGGGGTGATGGGGGGCAACCGGACCGTGTTCATCTCACTATCAAACAGGCCAGACTTCTTCACTTGACCACTGAGCTCCAAAAGAAGCAAGAGAAGCCAAGCCCAGTGTTGGCGCACTTTTTAAGCCTCTGCTTTGTTATGTTTCCTACCATCCCCTTGACCAAAGTAAGTCACACGGCTAAGCCCCGATAGGGGCGGGGCGGGTGGGGGGGATGAGGGGGCGTCCATCTTTTGACAGGAGGAGCTGCAAAATATCATGATCTTTTTCTTTTTTTTAAGATTTTACTTATTTATTTGACAGAAAGAGATCACAAGTAGGCAGAGAGGCAGGCAGAGGGAGAGGGCGAAGCAGGCTCCCTACTGAGCAGAGAGCCCAGTGCAGGACCCTGAGATCATGACCCGAGCTGAAGGCAGAGGCTTAACCCACTGAGCCACCCAGGCGCCCCCAAATATCATGATCTTTATTTTTTTTATTTTTTTTTATCATGATCTTTAAAAAAAAATCGATCACTTGCTCTTTCTCCTCTTCCACCACTACCAAGGACATCCTTATACAAGCAGAGATGGATGGCAGTCCCCTCCCCTCCCCGCTTACTTCTCTGATCAAGTTCAAGGCAACTAAATGTGCCTTTCCCCAGCTGTGTCTGTGGAACACCAGTCTCGTGGAAGTTAAATATTATGGGCTGAATTATATCCTCCCAAAATTGGTATATTGAAGCTCTAGCCTCCCAGTGTGACTGCATTTAGAGATAGGGCCTTTAAGGAAGTAATTAAGACACACACACAATCCTATATATGCAGCTGGATGACTATGTGGATGGGGTTTTGTTTGCTGGGCTGAGGATTTTTTTAGATCTTTTCTTTTTTGTGAAATCAGAGCACAGATTTCAGCAGATTGTGTTTTCTAAAAAATGGCCACAGCAACATTTCCAGTCCTGCACAATGTCCAGAACCTTTATTGCTCTCTCATGAAAGGAGGCAGCCTAAGAGAACCAGAAAACAGACTCTGGGGGGCGCCCGCCTGGCTCAGTCAGAGGAGCATATGACTCTTGATCTCAGGGTTGTGAGTTCAAGTCCCATGTTGGGCATGAAGCCTACCCAAAAAAAAATTTTTTTTAAATACTCTTAAAAAAAAAAAAAAAAGACTACAAACTCTGGAGCCAGACGGCCCACATACTGACCCAGCACCACCATTTTCCAGCTGTATGACCTTGATCGCGTTGTACATCCTTTAAGTGTCCCTGATTTCTTTGTCTGCAAATGAGATGATAATAGGACCAACCTCAACGGGTTGTTCTGAGGATTAAAAAATACATAAAAGGGGCGCCTGGGTGGCTCAGTGGGTTAAAGCCTCTGCCTTCAGCTCAGGTCATGATCTCAGGGTCCTGGGATCGAGCCCCACATCGGGCTCTCTGCTCAGCGGGGAGCCTGCTTCCCCCACTCTCTCTGCCTGCCTCTCTGCCTACTTGTGATCTCTCTCTGTCAAATAAATAAATAAAATCGTTAAAAAAAAAAACACATAAAAGTCATAAAAAAGGAAGTTAATTAAGGTTAAATGAGGTCATAAGCAGAAGACCCTAATCCAGTGGGCCCGGTGTCCTTTTAAGAAGAGGAAGAGATACCGGAGTTCTCGCTGTCTCTGCGTGTCCACACAGAGAAAAGTCCATCTGAAGACACAGCAAGGAGGCTGTCTGCAAACTGACGAGAAATCAACCTTCCAGCACCTTGATCCCGGACACACACTCAGTCTGTGGTAGTGTTACGGCAGCGCGGAGCTGACGAAGACATGAGTCCCTTGATTCATTATGTTTGGGAAGTGAGTGCTCAATACTGATCCTCCCCCACCTTTGGAAATTCATAAAGCTCTCTAGCCCAGCAAATGGTCTGCACAGGTCTTCAGCCCAGAAGCCTATAGTTAATCACAGCGTTTCCCAGACTGACTCAAACAGGAGGTCTTTTCCCCACACCTACGATCACCGTGATCTTAGCCGTGTTCGTTTCTACGGCTGTTGTCATCAATGAGCACAAACTGGGTGGCTTCATTCTCGCACTTCCGGAGACCGGAAGTCAGAAATCAAGAGGTCAACAAGACTGGTTCCTTCTGGCTCTGAAGGAAAATTCACTCCATGCCTCTCTCCTAGTTGCTGGAGGCTGCTGGCCCCCTGGGTGTTCCTTAGCCCAGAAGATGCATCACTCACTCCACCCCTGCCTCTCCGCCTTCACGCGCCCTCCCCTCTGTGTCTCATTCTCAATTACAATTCTTACAATTATATCTACACCCTTTTTCCCAATGAAGTCATATTCTGCAGTTATAAGTGGAGATGTCTTGGGTTGGAGTGGGGGGGCATAGTTTGCCCCACTACGGAAGCCAAAGGATAACCAAGATGGCGGGGTGAGTGTGGGCATGGAGTAGGAGTGAGTGAGATGCCTTCAGGTGTCTGCGGAGGCGTCCACCCATCCGGGGGATGCACTGGGGACAGTGCTCTCTCCCCTTGACAGGGCTGGCTTCCCAAATCCTCATTTCCTAAACCCCTTACTGACCACTTTCCTGTCTTGGGGAGCCTAGGACTTGCCATTCTAGTCACCCAAAACCCAATAGGACTTCCTGCCCCTGCTCTTCCTACCTTGTCCCGGAAGACGGCCAGTCTTTCGGGGGAACGTTTGCAAAACGATGTCTGTGTATGGCGGCAATAGGGCAGGCAGGCTCTTATAGGGCGAAGCTTCTAGAAGCTTCCTCCCAAAGCCTTCCCAAAGCCCTGCTTCCTCTTGGCCTCTCTCCCGCCCAGAACCCTCCAGCACTGGCTTGACTTCTAGGAGGAAATGAGACCTCTTCTGCCCTCTAGGGACAGCCTTCCAGAATCAGCCAGGGTGTTCTTGACGCTCTCCCCACAGGGGCTGCCTCTTCCTGACTTGGACTCTTTCTCCTGGATTGCTTCCCTGCCCAACTTACCTCCAACCTGTCCACACCTCTGTTTGCCTACAAGCCACAAGGCAGGTGCGTTTTAGGGTTCTGCAGGTGCCTGAAGCGCAAACAACCAGAAACAGTTCAAATCTCAGAGGGAGAGTGGTCAGGGACTCTGCACAGGTGCATTTTTCTGGGGCGGGACCCAAAGCTTTATATTGCTTCTCCAAATCATTCCTTCCTGACCTAAGGAGCTGAAACTGCAAGTTTAGAGCAAGAGAGCAGTGAGTAGCTCAGCCTCAGAGCAGTAGCACTGGGGGAAACCTGCTATGAGATGGAAAACCCCTTTCCCAACTCGCTTTGTATTAAGGGGGCTCCCCGGTAGGGAAAGATAGCAGGCACAGCCCCCCAAATGGTCAGGGTTGATTGGGACGGAGCAAAGCTGGCTCCATTCAGAGAGGCAGCTGTAAGCGGGACAGTAGCTCAAGACTCTACCCCCTTCACACACACCGCCACCCCCCGCCCTGTACTCCACAGATGGCTAGCAGACGGGGGAGCTGGGAGAGAGCTGGAAGCCCGAGGGCAAAGCCCTGTGGCCCCCACCCCCACCACACCCCATGGTTTGGCCTCTTGCTGGTCCTGTCTGTCAGTCCTGCCAACATCCTAGACTCTGGGAACCTGCCCGCTCCTGGGAAGGTGTATTTGGCGCACAGGGCTGTGTTGGGACAACAGGTAGGTAACTTGTCTCTCAACCTCAGTAATATAGGTTTTGCAAGCAAACATCTAGCTTTAACCTCTTTGAGATTCTATGTGAGAGCCTAATCCTGGGCTCAAGGATTCTATCTTCGTTCGCCGGGGCTGCCATAACAGAGTACCATGGACTCAGAGGCCTTGAACAAAAGAGATGTATTTCCTCACAGTTCTGGAGGCAGAAGTCAGGAATCAAGGCGTTGGCAGAGTTGGTTCCCTCTGAGGGCTAAAAAAGGAGGGCCATTCCCCACCTCTCCTCGGTTTGTCGATGGTCTTCATGTTCACACAGCCTTCTCCCCTCAGCGTGTGTCTGGGTCCAAATTTCCTCTTCTTATAAGGACACCATCATATCGGATTAAAGGCCACCCTAATGACCTCATTCTAACTTAATTACCTGATTAAAGTCCTACTCTCCAAATACAGTCACAATCTGAGGTACTGGGGTTAGGACTTTAACATGTGAATTTTGAGGAGATACAATTCAGTCCCGAACAGACACCCAGGAGTGACAGGAGGATGGATGGTGGGACTTGTGGGCAGAGGGATCACAGTTTGATTCCCTCAGGGTGCTCCATGGCCACCAGCCCAACCTCTGAGGGGCCTGGGTGGCCCGTCCCTCCTCCCTGGGCCTGCAGGCACTTGCCCAGAGTCCTCTTACAGCAGCTGGCAAGCCAAACCTGAGGGCGGAAAGGCAACAGGGTGGACCCTAGAGCAGCCTGGGGGGGTGTGTATGTGGTTTGGGGGGGGCTAAAGTACCCCTTTGTTGTGGAGATGGAGGTAGGAGGGATAGTCTCTCAATTCAGTTGACCTTCCACTCTCGAGTGGGTGTCTGGGTGACCCCAGGAATCCTATTTGCATACAGGGCCCAGACTTCTGGGAGGTCAGGGAGAAGGAATTTATTTTAACTTGCAAATTTGTTCTAATTCTTAAAGTGATATTGAACTGTTGTTGAAAGGATAAATGAATCACCTAATTTAAAAATGCACAAAAGCTTGAAAGAAAAAAATTGGCCCACGACCCACCCAAACTAAAAGTCTCTGACATTGGCTAGTTATTTGTTATTTGACAGTGTCATGTGCTTTCAGGATCTTCTCTTAGTACAAATAATAAATAATGTTACTATAGAAAAAATTAGAAAATGCGGTTCACCAAAAAAGAGCAATTTTATTAAGTCACTTATAAGCCCACCACCTAAAAAGAAAAAAAATTTTTATCTTACATTTCTTGGACTACAAATACAGTCAAATATTTTCCCATGTTTATTAGTTATTTAGATTTCTCTGGTGAATGGTCTTTTCTTGTCTTTTGCATATTGTGTTATTGGGTATTAATGGTATCTTATTGATCTGTTTGGAAGCTCTATATAGTAAAAAGGTCCTGTACAAGCCTCCCACAAATGTGACACTTTTGCATGTAGGCTATTTTGAACTGAAAGCAATCAAGACCCTGTGGGCTCAAGAGCAACTTTTGCCCCTTCCTTAATTACCTAGAAGAATCTAAGTTGGGGGTCTTTCCCAGAATATGCTCTTCTTATTGCCCTCCTCCTCTTTGAAGCCCCAGGTCCCTATCCCATTCTTTAGCTCAGGATGACATGTGTACCTCATTTTATCTTTCTGTTCTTGAATCGTTCGTGTATGTGGGGTTCCTGCAATTAAATTTGGTTGTCTCCTGTTAATCTGTCTCATGCCGATTTAATTCTTAGCCAGAAGAACCTTAGAAGAGCAGAGGAAAGTTTTCCTCCCCAACAATAGTACAGATGTTAAACCTTTGTGGTATTTGTAGCAAATCTTTTTATCCAGACTGTGGTCTGTTCTTGTTTTTTAGATCTGTGTCTATTTCTTCCCTCTGGAAATTCTTTACTGGCTTTTATGTTTAGAAAGTACTTCTCCTTCTCAAAATGAACTATTTTCTTTTAGTTTACTTATGACCTCTCCCTATTTTTTCTTTCTTTGCATTTACCTCTTTAAAAATCTGGAAATGAGGGGAGCTTGCATGGCTCAGTGGTTAAGCATCTGCCTTTGGCTCAGGTCATGATCTTGGGGCTCTAGGATCAAACCCCTTGTGTCAGGCTCACTCCTTGGTGGGGAGTCTGCTCCTCCCTCTCCCTCTGGCCCTCCCCATAACTCATGCCCTCTCTCCCTCTGTCTCTCAAATAAATAAATAAAATCCTTAAAAAGAAATAATAAAATCTGGAAGTGAAAGTGAGAAACTTACCCAAGGTTTTCCAAACACTTAACCAAGTGTCCCGGCACCCCTCTGTACCACGGCCCTCCACTGCTCCTGCTCTCTGTGTCCTTGAGGGTGGTCTCAGCCACAAGCCAGCCTAAGAGCGCATAGTCCCCCCCCCCCCCCAGGGGCTGCAGTCCCCTGGCCATCAGTACTCCCAGAAAAGCACTAGAAAACAAGTTTGATTTTTGATGTTGTGGAGAAGGTGAGGAGTTTACCTTGGAGAATGCCACATAAATAACTTAAAAATTCCCTACAGAGATTTCTGTACTCCTGAGCCTCCCCAGCTCTACCCCTGGGAGGCCTGACCTTACCTCCCTTCTCAGGGTGGCTGCCTTCCTGTAACTGTAACCTGTAACTTGGCATTTATTTCTCAGGAAGTTCAAAACCCTCCCTCCCTCCCTCCTGCAGAAAAACTGGCCGGTCTGGCTCCTGGCCCAAACCCAGCTCTTTCCAAACAAAGACCTTCAGCAAACAGCATCTCCTTGGAAAGCAGGGTAGCAACTGTTTTTCGTCACTTGAGAATTCCTTTGGGGTCTCAGTCCCCACACCATGGGGCTTATTAACCTATTCCTTCCACACAAATCCAGTGTACGTCTAAGTGGAATTCCCAGACCACCTGCTAATGGAGCTCTAGGGCGCTCCCACTCCTCAGGGTCTTAAACATGAGGGAAGTGGGAGTTCTAGAAGATATGGAATCTGGATCACACCCCCCCCCCCCAAGCTTGGAGCACCAATATTCAAAGAGGCTGCCCTGGAAGCCAAGAGCCAGGATTGGTCACCTGGGGAGCAGCCAGCCAAAGAGTCAGACCCCCAGGGCCCTTCCCAGGTCCCCGAGACGGTCTCACCGGCAGGCAGGGTCCACGCGCACCACCTCCTTCAAGGTGGACGTGGTCCTGGGGGACATGTGGGCAGGCGGCAGAACTTCCCAAGGCTCCAGGAGCGGCCACAGGAGCCTGGGGTGGCAGCAGCCAGAGCAGCAACTGTGTGAACAGGGCCCATCACAGCAGGTGTGGAGAGCAGGTGGCAGCCTTAGGGACTCTGAGATGTGGGAGAGGACTGGTGCCACCCCCACCCCACCCGCCCTGCATGCGATCACACAGGCTTGCAGATCTGCTGACCTGGATCAGACAGTGGTTAAGAGCACAGCCTTATGGGCTTGGCCAGATGGCCTGGCTCACATCTCAGCTCTTGCCCTGAGCCACAATTTCTTCATCTATGAAAGGGGATAACGGGGCTCACCACAGGCCCGGCTGGGAGGATTAAATAGCGCAGGTCCGTGCGTACATTGAGTGAAGACCCAACACCCGGTCATCACGGTTAGCGGCTCCACCAGCTTCCTGGGGCCGCTGTCGTGAACGACCGCAGCTCGGGGCCTTACGGCAAGAGAGGGCTATTCGCTCACGGTTCCAGAGGCCGGAGGTGCGAAATCACAGTGTCTGCAGGGTTATACCACCCTCGAAAGCTCGAGGGTAGAATCCTTCCTTGCCTCTTGCAGCTTCTGGTGGTTTCTGGCATTGCTTGACTTAGATCACTCCAATCAATGCCTCTGTCTTCACATGGCTGTCTTGCCTGATCTTCTCCCTTCTCCTTCTCCCATATTATGTCATTTGTAGCTGAGGGATTATTTT
>CM053605.1:4973618-5010546 GCA_028646535.1 Procyon lotor | reverse complement strand
TTCTTTGGGAAGGGCAAGCAAGGCAGAGTAGAGAGCATGGGAAAGGCTAGTTTGAATAATTTCAACAGGCTTTGGGCCCTAGCAGTGGTCTCTAGTTGCTGGTACGTGGCCCTGGGGACAGGTGGGGCATATTGGCCTGGTGTGTAAGAGATAAAAAGGGGGTTCGGGGCTCAGCCTTAACTAGCCCATCTGCCCCAGAGAGGAGAGTTCCTGGCAAGCTGACTTGCAGGAGAGAGAGGCAGATACTCCGGCCAAGAGTTGGACCCCGGGATTGACAGAAGCTAAACAGAATTACAAGATCTAAGAAAACACAAAACACTTCTCCTCTCTTACAAAAACACTAGTCATTGGATTTAGGACCTACCTTAATTCTGGATGATCTCAAGACCCTTAATTTAATTATGTCTGCAAAGACCTTCTTTCCAAAGAAGGTCGCATTCCCAAGTTTCAGGAGTTAGGATAAGGGCATATCTTTGGGGGCCCTACAATTCAACCCACTAGAGATGCCAGGTGACTAGACTGGTTCATGGTTCTCTTCCTTAGTGTAGACTCTGGGGAGAGATGGCAGCTTTTGCTTTTTTTTTTTTTTTTTTATGAGCCCTGCAGTGTCCCTTCCATAGTGACGGCTTTAGCTGAGTGCCAGTGCCAGGGAGGAATCTAAGGAAGGCCATGGGAGGGATCCTATGGGGTGATTTCTGGACCAGTGTGGGCAGAAGTCCAGGGATGGAGAAGCCTGAAGCCCAGGCATAAGGGAGATGACTTGAGAGCAGTGGCCATGGTGGCCAGAGGTAGGACGGTGGGGCCTCCACAGCACAGGTTCCTTGGATGACATTCAGGCTAGAGCTGCTCTTCCTTAGGGTGCCTTTGGTTCCTACTAACAGAAAGCCCTGGATCAATTTCCTGAAACAACTTGGAAACAAATCACCTCTCATCACAGGAAATCTAATGGTTGGGTGGCTGCAGGTAGAGTTTGATCAAGCCTTTGCCCTTCTTTTCTACAATCCCCATGGTTCCACTACTCTCTATGTGGGGTTTTTGTTTTGTTTTTTTTTTAAGGCCAGGTGCCCTCACGGTTACAAGAGACCCAACTAAATGTGATTATGTACAAGAGCAGAGGAGAACTACCTACCTCCTCCTGGGTCTCCTAATGAGTAAGAAAACCTCTCAGAGTCTCTAGCAGAACTCACCTTGTTCTCATGACTCCATGACCAGCATTGCATGAAAGCCCGTGCCCAACCCAGTGACCCCTCCAGGAAATAGCTTAGATCATCAAGCGCATCCCTAGAACTGGATCGGGGCCAGACTGTCTGCCCCGCTATGCACCCTCCTCACTATGGTGCTCCAAAGACATGATTCCCATCACCCACATGCTAGTGCAGTAGAGGGTCTAGGGCAACCCTACCTCAAAGAAGAGAAGTGCTGGGGAGGGGTGGGGGTGTTGTGGCCAGAATCCCCAGGGAGTCTGGCAAAAGCACATTGAGCTGGAGCACACCCCATCCTCCCTGTGTGGGCAAAGGGAATTATTCATTCACTGCAGCAACTACAGGAACATTACTCATGGGGCAGGGGATGGATTTCTCATGAGTGAGGTCTGGGGAATGACCTGGGAGTTGCCACAGGCAGACACCTCCTCCAAGGGAATCTTGGGCTCGTTTGGGGAAGAGACTCCTGGAAAGAGCAAATCATCCGTGAGCCCCGATGGCAGGCAGCCTGTCCAATAAAGATGGCTCATCGTCATTGCGGACACGCTGTCCAACCTCCAGCCCTCCCAGAGGCTCTGTGTTCCTGAGAGCTTTACGTCCATCACCTCCTTGCATTCGTGCATCAGTCCCGCGGGGCCCACCCCAGCTGGAATGGAGAAGTCAGTACAGACCGCACAGGTTAGGGGCTCGGTCCCACAGGACTGCCCCCACGCCCGACGCCAGCAGAAATGGGTCCCCAGGCCACCTGCACTTCTCCCCGGCCCCCTCGGGTTCACTAGAATGAGGCACAGAACTTAGGAAAACATTGTACTCGGGACTACGGTTTAGTACAAAGGATACAAATGAACAGCCAGATGGAGCCGTACACAGGGCGAGGTCGGGAAGGGCCCTGAGGGCAGGAGCCTCTGTCCCCCTAGGGGGGTCGGAGCACCCACCCCCCAAGCCCCCCGTGGATATGTTCACCAGCCCAGAAGCTCCCTTAGTCTCCTGGTCTCAGAGTTTTTATTAAAGTTCCATTGTGGGGCGCCTGGGTGGCTCAGTGGGTTAAAGCCTCTGCCTTCAGCTCAGGTCATGATCTCAGGGTCCTGGGATCGAGCCCCACATCGGGCTCTCTGCTCAGTGGGGAGCCTGCTTCCCCCTCTCTCTCTGCCTGCCTCTCTGCCTACTTGTGATCTCTCTCTCTCTCTGTTAAATAAATAAATAAAATCTTTTGATAGATAGATGATAGATAGATGATAGATAGATAGATAGATAGATAGATAGATAGATAGATAGATGATAGATAAAATAAGGTTCCATTGTGCAGGCATGACTGATGAAATATTGGCCTTTCATGATTAACTCAAGCCCTGGCCCCTTTTCACCCCCAGGTCAGGGGCTAGGGCTGCCAGTTCCACAGGCTTGATTTCTCTGGAGACAAGTCCCGTCCCGAGACTCTCTGGCCACCTCATTGCCACAGACTCGGCTATGGTCAGAAGGGGCGCCTCTTGAATAACACAAGACGCCCCTAGCACCAAATTCCACAGATTTTAGGAGTTCTGGGCCAGGAACCCGGGATGAAGAGCAAATACATATTTTTCATTACACCACAGGTAAAGACTTACCTGGTTTACTGATGGAGGGACCAAAGCACAGCAATTTTTAAGTGACTTGCCTTCGTTACACAGCTCATGACAGCAATAGCAGGATCGGAACCCAGGTGGCCCCACTCATTTCCTCAGAAGGGAACCCCCAAGGGCTGTCCACTTCCAAGGGCAGGGCGCACAGCCTTCCTGTTGGGAAAAGACTGTAATCAGATTCAGTAGCTTGCTGGTAGACCACTGGTTCACTGGGAAAAAACAAAACCCTGGTTGGGGCGCCTGGGTGGCACAGTTGATTAAGCGTCCAACTATTGGTTTCGGCTCGGGTCATGATCTCGGGGTCCTGGGATCGAGCCCCGCATTGGGCTCTCTGCTCAGCGGGGAGCCTGCTTCTCCTTCTCCTTCTGCCCCTCCCCACAGCTAGTACTCTCTCCCTCTTTCTCAAATAAATAAATAAAACCTTTAAAAAAAAAATTTTTTTTAAAGCCCTGATGGGTAGCCACTTTCCGGGGTATAAATAATCCCAGCGAGGCTGGTTTCTAGCTGCCCATTGACGTCACTGAACGTGGGGCTAGGAAGAAAAGTGCTCAGAGGGCAGGTGCACGCTGATGGCACACCCCAGACAACTGTATGTGTTTAGGGGGCTTACCCCTCATTCCCAGGAGGTCTGAGGTCATGGGGAAGCAGCCGCTTCTGGGTCCGATTCCAACAGCAACACTCCAAGGCAGAAGCTTCCTGCTATCATGTGACTTTAACCCCCTCTGCCCAAGGATGAGCAGACAGCCGGTCCTCTCTCGTTTGATGGGCAGAGTCTTGCTGGAGCCCTTGTCACTGATGAGGGGCGGCCCACCCAGGGCCCCGGCTTGTTTAACTCTCCACGCACACAGCCCTGTGTTGTACCCTAAGGCCACAGCTCCTGGTATGGCCACATTAGAAAACCCCCAATCCCGACCTCAGCCTATACCCACCCCAATCCCTCCTCTCCTCCTGGTTAAGCTTACCCTTCTAGAACCTGAGGATCTCCCACTCTTTGTAGCTTAGCTATGTAGTTAATCTATCATGAACAGTATTTAATCCGACATTTCTGCGTGTTTGAAGGGTGTGTGTGTGTGTGAGCTTGTACAGGCTGGAATAACAGACTTCCCACTCACTGACCCCACCCTATCGCTTGGGGTGATTTTTCTTTCTATTATTTACTTATTTAATTCTTTCTTTTTTTTTTTTTTAAGATTTCATTCACTTTATTTAGAGAGAGCATGTGAGTGGGGAGAGGGACAGAGGGAGAGAGAGAAAAATCTCTTTTCTCAGACTTCCCGCTAAGCACAGAGCCCGAGCGGAAGGGGGACTCAATCCCATGACCCTGAGATCACGATCTTAGCCTAAATCAAGAGTCAGACGCTTAACAGCCTGAGCCACCCAGGCACCCCTTTAATTCTTTCTTATATGTATTTTCTGATTTCGTTACAGTAATCGGAATAGCTTCCGGGCAATTCGCTTTACTTCCTGGTAGCTTGTCCCCAATGGACTGTCTTGCACACGTCTGTGCGCACCATACAGTGGGTCTTGTCTGTTTCCCGCCCAGCATCCATCGGCCTTCTTCTGGTCTCAGCACCCCAAAATCCTTGGGACCCACTCCGCAACCCCTTGAAGGCCTTCTGTGTCGGTGGGGCTGACCCCACGCCCCCACGCCAGGCCTGACCAACCAGGACGTGGTCCCTGGGCGATAAAGATGGCTTCAGAGAAGGGCTCAGAAGCCCACAGGGCTCGGGCCCAGAGTCGCCGGGAGCCTGAATGTGGGTGACATCTTCCGACAAACCCAGCCCGGCCAAGAGAGGAAGAGAGAGAAGACTGAAACTTGACATTGCCACTGAACCCTGCTGTAGGGAAGTGCTCCTTAGACCTCACACATTCCTGGGAACCAACAAATTCCTTTTCTATTATTATATTGAACTTAAGCCCACAGTCGGAGCTGGGTTTCCATGGCTTCCAGCTGGGAGGTTGGCAAATACACGTAGTGTGCGTGCGATATCGCCTATTTTTTTTTTAAGATTTTTTTTATTTATTTGAGAGAGAGAGAGAGATCACAAGCAGGTAGAGAGAGAGAAGGGGAAGCAGGCTCCCCGCTGAGCAGAGAGCCCGACTCGGGGCTCGATCCCAGGACCCTGAGATCATGACCTGAGCCGAAGGCAGAGGCTTTAACCCACTGAGCCACCCAGGTGCCCCTTAATGTCTCCTGCTTTTTAGAGTAATAATATTTAACAAGTGTTTTCCCATGTGTCTATGTAGGTAAACTGTAGGTTAAACTGTAGGTAAACTGGGTTTACCCTAAAATGGAACAGTTAGGGGCGCCTGGGTGGCTCAGTGGGTTAAAGCCTCTGCCTTTGGCTCAGGTCATGGTCTCAGGGTCCTGGGATCGAGCCCCACATCAGGCTCTCTGCTCAGTGGGGAGCCTGCTTCCCCCTCTCTCTCTGCCTGCCTCTCTGCTACTTGTGATCTCTCTCTCTGTGTCAAATAAATAAATAAAATCTTAAAAAAATAAAATAAAATGGAGCATTTATTTAATAGGATACTCATTGTCCCTACAACACAAGAATAGGAAAGAAATCAAAGGCAACATTTTTTTTTTGAAGATTTTATTTATTTACTTAGAAAGCACAAATGGGAGGTGCAGACGCAGAAGGCAAGAGAGACTCTCAAGCAGGCTCCCCGCTGAGCAGGGAGCCCAATGCGGGGCTTTATCCCAGGACCCTGAGATCATGACCCGAGCCGAAACCAGTAGTTGGACGCTTAATCAACTGCGCCACCCAGGCACCCCCAAAGGCAACATTTTTGAGACTAATTTCTTCCTCTGAATACTACTTAATAAAAGCAAGAAACTTTTGAACAAAATTAAGGGAAAAAACTCTTAGCTATATTTTCTCTTATATATGGGTATGCATATATATATAGAGAGAGAAAAAAAAGATAGGATAGGATATACATTTATGTTCTACACCAATACTATTTAATACTTATGTGTAAATAAATAATATATTTGTCCCCAAATTTTAATAATCCTCTCCGCTCTTTGACATTAATCCCTCTTTATTCTACTTTATCTTTCCTTGGCACAGATTTTTAAGGCATGTGAGATTTAACAAGGCTAACTGTAAAGTGTAACATATAGAATCAAAAGTCAAATTCCCAAAAAAGGAGAGGACAAGGCGCTTGGCCTCAGTGCCTACAAAGAGTGCCTGATGGTCTCAGTGGGCCTCAGCTATCCGTGAGGTGACATCGAGAATTTACTAACTAGAGGCAGGGCAGGGGCGTGAGGAAGGAAGGGGACGGTTTGCGCTCTGGAGTCAGGCAGATGCCATTGAACTTGCTGTGTTACTTAGTTTCTGTAAATCTTAGAGACTTCTCTAAGTCTTCCGAACTCCACTCAATACCGGGAGCTCATACCCAGCTGCGGGGAACCCTGGGGAATGTTTTCTTTTGGCTGAGCACACAGCCACCCTGAATAAAATTGGGATTCTGATCCTAAAGAAGAAGGGCTACTAGAATGGGCAACCAGCAGTCTTCTTCACGATTCTTTCACAAGGTACAAGTTTGTAGCAATCGATCCCTCCCGTCCCAACAAACCTGGGTCTGCCCTCTGCCCTCTGACATGACAGCAGAGTATTCATGGGGAGAAGAAATACTTAATGAGCATTGAGCCTGGTGCTCGGGAGGAGCGACACCACCTATCACCCACGGATGCGATGTGATTACGGTAGGCCTCCGTCTGCACTAGCCAGTGTCCTCACCATGCCGGTCAGCCCATATTTTTACTATCGCACCCTGGATATAACATGGCACTGGACGACCTCACATTCTGAAGCCAGACAGAGTGCAAAACCCAGATTCAGCGCTTAACAGTGTGACCTTGGATGAGTCACTAATTCCCTCTGCGGCTCAGCTTTCCTGTGTGTAAAATGGGTATCATAATAGATGCATCCCCACCTAGAGACAACAGAGTAGTTGGAAGGATCAGATGCTTGGGCCCCTTCTCCTGCCCGTGGTAAATACTCACTAAGTGTTAGCGGAGAATGCAGGGGACGCACAGGTGTGACAGGCTGCGACCTTCCACTCCAGCCCCCTTCCCAACAAAGACCAGAAGCATCAGCAGGCTTGCCTGGATCTGCACTTTTCCAAAGGATTCTCAGGGGTTTATAGCTCTCGTATTATTCTCCGCCCTTCCCGCCCTGCTGAGCAGGGCGAAGATGGAGAAGGTTTATCCTGTGTCACAAGAAGAGCATGGAGCGGAGTGGGCGATGTCCCCGGCAGTCACGCCCGGGTCCCGCGCAGGCCGCCCCTCAGACACCAGACGCGGATCTGCATTCCCCCCTCACCAGCGCTCCCACTCCGCGCCTGTGAAGGGAGTGACAGCCCTGAGGATATTAAATGTTTGCTTGGCCACACCCTTAGTGTTCCAAACACACTTGCTCAAAATGGAAAGATACTGCCCCCCCAAAGTTGGGGGGCGCCTGGGTGGCTCAGTTGGTAGAGTATGCGACTCTTGATCTTGGGGTCATGAGTTCAAGCCCCCATGAGTTCAAGCCCCACCCAGCAGTGAAGGCTTTTCTGAGCATGTAGGTCAGACTCTTCCAGACTCTGAGCTGTGTCCACAGGCTTGGCTGATGGATCCAGCAGCCCACCCCCGCCCCTTCTCAGTACAATTTCTATCTTAGTCTATTTCATCGGGCCGCTGTTACAGAGCACCATGGACTGGGGCTGCTTATAAACCAGGGAACTTTTTTTTTTTTTAAGTAAAAAAAAAGTTGTTTTTTTTTTAAAGCCTAGAGTTTACTAAAAAACGTTCGTACTGCCCAAAGCAATCTACAGATTCAATGTGATCCTTATCAAAATATCAACAGCAGTTTCCATAGAACTAGAACTCATAACAGCAAAATGTGTATGGAACAGAAGACCCTGAACAGTCAAAGCAATCTTTTTTTTTTCGCATATGGATAGACTGAGAATTTTCCAGATCTTTACGTTCTAGTTTTACTTATTTATTTACTTACTTACTTACTTACTTATTTATAAATATATAATATTATATATACAATTTATATATTTTTTAAAATTTTATAATAAATTTATAAATTTATTTATTAGTTCTAGCCTAACAATTCCATCTTTAAGTCATTTCCCTCCTTTTGAATTCTTCTACAAATAGTCAGAGGAACCCAGGCTCACCTTCAACATTTTGCTTAGAAATTGCTTCAATTTCTGCTCTTTCCGTGCTGCCACAAAGGTGCTTATGAACGTCCGGGCAGATGATCTCAAGAGCATAAATGATGCCGAAAGGAGAGGCAAACGCCAGGTTCTAATTAGGCCACGCTCCAAAGTCACTGTCTGGTTTCTAACTGTGATGATGAAGCGTGGTTACATTGGTAAATTTTAAATCACTGATGATCACAGATCTAGGAAAATTGCTGTGAACCTCAAGGGCAGGTTAAACAAGTCAGGAGTGATGAGCCCCAGATTTGATGTACAAAACAAAGATCTACAAAAATGGCAAGATAACCTGCTCCTGTCCCACTGCGCTGACAACCCCAGCTGCCATCATGGACCGTGAAGAAGCAAGACAAAAACACACGGGAGGTAAACTCCTGGGAGATAAAGCATTCGTGCAAATAAAATGCCTCAATGGGAAAAAAGAAAAGAAAAAAAAGAAAAGAAAAGAAAAGAAAAGAAAGAAGGAAGGAAGGAAGGAAGGAAGGAAGGAAGGAAGGAAGGAAGGAAGGAAGGAAGGAAGGGAGGAAGGAAGGGAGGAAGGGAGGAAGGAAGGAAGGAAGAAATTGCTTCAATTTCTTCCGATTTCACCGCTCGCAAGTTCTACCTTCTGGAAAACACTACTAGGACACTAACGCAACTCAGCCAAGTTTTTGCCACTTTATAACAAGGATCGCCTTTCCTCCCGTTTCCAATAATGTGTTCCTCGTTTCCATCTGAGACCACGTCAAAATGTCTTTACCATCCATGTTTCTCCCGATGTTCGGTTCCGGATTATTAGGGGTTCTCTGAGAAAACTGAGGCTCTCCCTTCCCTTCTAGCTCTCTCCAGAATCACCCTTAAAGATCTTCCCAGCAGTGAAGGCTTTTCTGAGCATGTAGGTCAGACTCTTCCAGACTCTGAGCTGTGTCCACAGGCTTGGCTGATGGATCCAGCAGCCCACCCCCGCCCCTTCTCAGTACAATTTCTTAGTCTATTTCATCGGGCCGCTATTACAGAGCACCATGGACTGGGGCTGCTTATAAACCACGGAATTTTTTTTTTTTTTTAAGTAAACTCTGCCCGACGTGGGGCTCAAACTCACAACCCTGAGATCAAGAGTTGCACGCTACATTTACAACCAGCCAGGCGCCCCAGCAGCAATTTATTTCTCACGGTTCTGGAAGCTCAGAAGTCCAAGATCAAGGCACACGTGGGTCAGCGTCTGGCAAGGACCTGCTTCCTGGTTTGTAGATTGCCCCTTTCTGGCTGCATTTCACATGGGGGGGGGAGGGCAGGCAGCTCTTTTATAGGGACACCGATGCTGTTTGTGAGGGCTCCGCCCTCGTAACTTAAGCACCCCCAAACACTATTACATCGGGGATTAACTTTCAGCCTTTGATTTTTGGAGTGGGACCCAAATATTCCATTTATGGTGCCCCACAACCAAAGATGGTCATTGCTAGGAGCTGCCCAGGCCCTTAGCTAACTTCACTTATTTCTACTCACCACTGCTGGGAAACTGACTCTCTGCAGAAAGACTGGCCAAATCCAGGTCCTGAGTCACCAGCGTGGACAGAGAGGTGCCCGGGCTGGCTCCTTCTGACATTTATGATAAATCACCATCTGGGTCCCATGATTCCTCCGGGCACCATCACCTGCCCCTTTATACACACCTCTGCTTTTTTCCCCAAAACATTTGCCTTTCTTTCCTTATGCAACTGCAAACTCAGCTATAAATTGTCCCGTGGGCGCCCTGGTGGCTCAGTCACTTGAGCGTCTGCCTTCGGCTCAGATCATGATCCCAGGGTCCTGGGATTGAGCCCCGCATCATGCTCAGCCCTCTCCCCCGTGCTGCTGCGCTCTCTCTCTCTCACTCTCTCTCAAATAAATAAATTGTCCTGTGGACCCAGCCCACTAGGGCAGCCACCCAGAGGCTGAGGACCCTTGCTGTGCAAGGTCCTATGACATCGCCAGCTGCCTACAGCCCCCTATGACCTCACCGCCTGAACAAAGTGAGCTGGGCCGTGGCCACACCTCAACCAGCACAAGTGACAGAGGGCCTAGATGACCAGCAGATCCTCAGCAGAGGCCAGCGCTGCCAGCATCCCCACACATGGCAACAGCAGATCCACAAACAGTGTTACGGCAGGGTCCGCAGATCAGGTCCCCCTCCCTGCAGAGGTCCCGGGGACTGATGGTGCTGGAGCATCCCCTGAACAGCAGGATGTAGATCAGGCCTCCGTCAAGTTGGTGACCTCCAAACCCACATCAGCGTCTGGGGATGAGGACAAGCCTGAGGCTGTTGAAAGGGACAGCCAGGAGCCCAGGGAAGCCTCAAGCGCTCTGCCAACGTCCACGGGCCCCCAGGACCCGGCGTGCAATGGCCTGGAGCAAGATTCGAGCATGACTCAGAGTCTTCAGAGCTCCCCACAGGACCCCCTGATGGAAGAAGAGACCCCCCAAACGGCAGATGTCCCGGGCGGAGAACAAGAATTAGCTCCAACCGCCCCAGGGGCCGAGGTACAGTGTCCCCAGAATGCGGATGCTCAGCCCATCGCGCACACCACAGACATGGCCTGTCAGCTTGGCAGTCAGGCCACCAGCACCAGTGACACCGTGGAGGAGGGACCTGACGGTCCGGAGGCCTTGAGCATTGACACCGAGGCTTTGCCAGGAGCGTGGTCCCAGGGAGTGACCGAGGGGGCTTCGGAGGACGCTTCAGAAGACCCACAGACTCAGCCGCTTGCTCCTTCCCCAGGAGGCAGTGCCGCGCCCTCACCCGGCCCCCAAGAGGTGGCCCTGGGCAGCAGGTCCCTGGACTCCAGGCTTCACATGGCCAGCGAGGAGAACTCCTACATGCGCTCCATGACCAGCTTGCTGGGCGGGGGTGAGGGGTCCATCAGCCCCCTGGCGGACGTCTTGGTGTGGTCTGAGACCACCATGGGCATGGCCACGGCCCTCCTGGCCTCCGGCCACAGCTCCGTGACAGACCTGCTGCGCACCATGGGGCCCAGCCTACGCTCTGTCTCCAGCATCCTGGGGAGCACTTTCCCCTCGGGGCTGCTGGCGGGGCCCAGCTCAGCCCTGCGCTCCCTCAGCCACATGCTGGGGAGGGTGGAGCAGAGGACCCTAGAGCACGTGCGCTCGGCCATGCACTTCCTCAGCACCCACCTCCTTCCCGGCCACGCTGGCCCGAACTCTCACTAGACCCCACGCAGGGAGCCCCGGAGGACCCGGGCTCAGCAGCCCCTGAGCGCCCTGGCCCCCTCGTGCCTGCTCCCTCGCCCACCCCTGCCCTGGCGGGCTCTCCCCAGATCGGGCAATAAAGCACTGGCGAGCGTTTATTTTCTAAGCGCAGAAAGGTGTCCCGTGAGGGCTTCTCGGGTTGTCCTGTTGGGTTGGGGGGGGCTGGGGGCTGAAGTCCAGAAAGAGAAGAGCCTAGCAGGACTAGGGGGCTTGGCTTGGGGGCCTCGGTCTTGCAAATATAGACCCTGGCTGGACTTCCAACCAGGGAAGTGGGTTCCTAAGGAAGTGAGACCTGACTTTTCCCCCAGGGCCTGCTGGCGTGGAGGGCTGGGGGGCCTTGTCAGCGTGGTAGACACCAGGGGTGTCCAGGCTGGGGGGCCCTGCTGGCATAGCGGCCTGGGGGGACCCTGCCGGTGTGGCAGGCTAGGGGAGCCGTGCCAACGTGGTGGCCTGAGGGGGCCCTGCCGGTGTGGTGGGCTGGTGGGGTGGGCTTGGGGGGCCCTGCTGGCATAGCGGGCTGGGGGGTCCTGTCGGCATAGCGGTCTGGGGGGGGCCTGCTGGTGTGACGGGCTAGGGCCCCCCAGTGGGGTTGAGAGGACAGAGCCAGACCAATGTGGGTTCACACCCCAGTGCTGTCTCTGACCCTGGGCAAGTCGCTTCACCCTCTGAACCTCCAATTCTCATCCATAGGATGGATAAGGCATCCACACCAAGAGGAGGTTGGGGAGACATAGAGGAAAGAATGCAGGGCCTACCACACGGTGTGTGATACTCACCGAGCGCACACATTACAGGTGCCCTGACTCTCCTCCAACAGGCTGGGGACAGGGTGGGAACCGGGATCCAGGCCAACAGTCCCCGTTTGCCTGAGACTAAGAGGGTTCCTGGGATGTGGGACTTTCGGATTTAAAACCAGCAAAATCCCAGGCAAACCGCAATGCACTGGTCACCCTAGACCCAGGTTTCTTCACAAATGTCTACGTGGGAAAGGCAACACGTGTTTCAGAAAGCCACCAGCCCGCCCTCTGGCCGCACACAGGGCCACGCCAGTCCTGTGACTTGGTGAGCGGCCCATCAACCCCACTCCTGCCCCTGGCCCGGTGCCGAATGCGGGTCCCCCCAGCACACCTCCCTGCCACCGCCCTGGCTGTGGTTCCCTTCATTCAGTCGTCTGCAGGCGGGATTGGGCTGAAACCAGCCCCTGATGTATTTGTGGCCCCCATACAGTGTTTCTCAAATTGTGTATTAATTGCTAACATTTAAAAACCAGGAGATTTTAACATAAAATTATGGATTAAAAAATAGATTTCTGCATCTCTTAAAAAACCTAGAGACCTTACATTTTTCAGAGCAGCCGGCAGCCGAGCTGCCCTCTTTCGAGGGATGCACCAGGCCTGCACAGTGATTGATGTTACCTGCCCGGCCCCCAGGGGCAGGCCTTTGCCACCCCTCCCTGCAGGTGGCCCCCAGGAGAAAGTGGGATGCCCGGCCCCAAGGGGATGCAAAGACAGACCCATGGGTGTCTACCCTCTCTGCTCAAGGAGCTGCCCCTTTCCGTCAGTGAGACAGGAACTGTTCTCGTCGTGAAAGCAAAAGCTCCAGAGGGAGAAGACTGTCAATCAGATCCCAGTAACCAGGGTCTTCAGAGGACCTACTGAGTCAGACGTGAAAGGAGAGCCGTGGTGTCCCTTCAGCAACACCAGCTGAGACAGGCCTGAGGCGGGGGGAGGACGGCGACCGGCTCAACCTGACCCGAGCCCAGAGCAGACGACAGGTGACGCCGCCGCCAGGGTAGACCTCAAACGCTTCCCACAAATAATTTTTGAATCGGGTAAGTGCCACTGTCTGGCAGGCACAGCCCAAGAGAGAGAGACTGCCAAGCCGAAGGAAAGATTGGAAGGGACAGAAACCTTACTCGGACCGGATCGGCAGAAGGGATTAGCCAAGAGGCACAATTGCAATTGCCCAGGGGGTGTGGTTGGGCCCGGGGCTCAGCCTTGTCCTGAGGGCTCGTCCCTCCAGGTCGGCCCCTCCCGTCCCCTCGCTGGCCCCTTTCCCAGGCGGCTCAGCCACCTTCCTGGAAAGACAGAGGCCCTTGTTCTCTCTGGTAGGCTTGGCCCCCTTCCTCTCTCTCCTGCACGGATCGCTGAGGCTTTGGAAATGAAATACCTCCTTACCTGGCCTGGGCCTCACACCTACCCGGTGGGGTGGGGGAGGGGAGGCCAACACACTTTGTGTTAAAGGGTTGTAAGAGCATGGCCTTGGGGGCCAAGTTGCCTCGAATCCTGCTCTGCCTCCTACTAACTGCTACTTTCATCGCCCTGTGCCTCAGTTTCCTTACCCGTAAATGTCAATGATAGCAATACATACTGCATGGGGCTACTCTGAGGGCGACATGAGTTAATGAGTCGAGTTCATGGAACAGGGCGCAGCATGCACTTGAGTGCTCCGTGTGGGCAATCACCACGATTATAAGGACAGAGGCTTCGGTGGAGACATTGCCAAGGACTGACTTTCCCTACCTGCGCCGGCCTCCCTCTCTGCTGCGGAATAAACGGTCCCGTGGGCAAATCCTCCTGGCAGCACCTCTTCTGTGTAGGTGGGAGCCCCTAACCCCAGGCATCCAGTTGCTAGTGCGCCTGGGGAGGTCAGACCTGCACGCTGGGGGCTGCCGTCCAGACACGGACAGAAGGGGGACGCACCCCAGGTCTGGACAAAACAGCCAATGGAGGAAAGGAAAGGCCCAACACAGGCACTTGGGGAAAGGTCCTGTTCCCTGGGTCCAGGCGGGCGGGGATGCTCCAGCCCATTGCGGGCTTGTGGGCCCCAGTGCGGGGGGCTGCAAATGGAACAAGGGGAGCTCTGCTGGGGAGGAATGAGGCGGTGAGTGAGGGGGAGAAAGAATAAGCAGTCGTCAGAATGACAGGGTGGCCGTAGGGAAGGTACTCTCTGGTGTTGAGAACTGAAGCACGTAGTTATTAATTCACACCCAAAAGGGGCGTAAGGGCACCTCCTCATTCAGCCGCTGGGGTTAACACCTGACAGCCACCCGCGCTGCTCCAGGATCAATAACCATCTTTTTGGGGGGGTGTTGTGCCCCGGGGAGATTGGCCGGTAAGCTGGTAAACCGAGGTTCTGGGGAAAGACAGGCTGGGCTGAGCGCCCTCGAGGCGGAGGCGCATCCGGACTTCCGAGCCCGGCAGGGGCTTGGCTAAGGGAAAGGCACCGACAGGTCCTGGCAGAGAGCAGGAGGGACACCGTGGCCCTGCAGTGAAGGACTTGTTCCCCAGCTGCCCGGAGCGCATCCGTGGACGGCCTTTAGTGCAAGGAGGCAGGGAGAGGGGCCTACAAATTCAACTCTGGAGAAAGTTCACAGATCTTTTTAAAGGAAAAGTTCGTGGTAAGAAAAGTTAGAAATTTGACGCCATCTTAACAATGGTTTTAAAGTGGGGGGGGGTGTCTAAAATATTTGTCAGTGTTTTTACTTGTTTTGTAAGGACAATGTTATTGTTTAGTCTACAACCACTTGGCTAATTGGTTAAAGTCACCATGTGATTGTGGTCAAGTTTATAGGTTTGGCTGGGTGAGGCACGGATTCTACCCTGGAAAGAGTGTCTCGTAGAGAAAGTGACCACAGATAAGGGCAGTCCCCCCAGGGGGGTGGGACAAAGTGTGAAGGTATACTAAGGTCTTAAGTACATATCCACATATTTAAATGAAAGACTGAATCTTCTCCTGGCTAAAAAAAAGGAAGCCCCATTTCGGGGACTGCCTGGATCTTAAACTCCCAGTCCCTTAGAGTGGAAGGTGCACCCTCTGCTGGAGAGAAGGCAGCACTGGCCTGCGGCAGGAGGGCACAAGGCCAAAGCCCAGCCTTACAGATGTTTGGGGATTTGAGACTCGCTGGTGAGAGAAATGGGGATTAAAACCAAATTTTCTTTTTTTTTTTAAGATTTTATTTATGGGGCGCCTGGGTGGCTCAGTGGGTTAAAGCCTATGCCTTCGGCTCAGGTCATGGTCTCAGGGTCCTGGGATCGAGCTCTCACTCCCTCGGGAAGGTGGCTCTTTGGCACACAGAAAGCCTGCTTCCCCCCTCTCTCTGCCTGCCTCTCTGCCTACTTGTGATCTCTCTCTCTGTGTCAAATAAATAAATAAAATCTTTTTAAAAAGATTTAAAAAGCATCTTTCCCACCAGTCTGTAAATGTTTTACCCACAGTCAGAAACTTCCTCTGACCATGTGCTTCGGAAAGATCTAAGGCTTGCACTTTTTTAAAAGATTTTATTTATTTGACAGAGAGATAGAGACAGTGAGAGAGGGAACACAAGCATGGGGAGTGGGAGAGGTTCGAGAAGCAGGCTCCCTGCTGAGTGGGAAGAAGGGCTCGATCCCAGGACTCTGGGATCATGTCCTGAGCTGAAGTCAGACACTTAACGACTGAGCCACCCAGGTGCCCCAAAAGAAATTTTTCTTTACTCATATCACTTCTGACACCAAATGTATGGGTTTTCCACTCCAAGCAATTCTTCAATTCTCTGTAGACACCCACCTGGGCATCTTATAATTCAATTCTAGCACCAACTTGAGTTAGCACAAACCCTACAGGTTAAGGACTCAGTCCCACCGGATCACCCCACTTTAGGTCCCTAGGTACCCTCTCTTCTGTCTGATGTGGCTACAAATCAGGGATTCCCACAACTCTCTCCTCAGGCTGGATAACTGGCTATAAGAACTCATGGAACTCAGGAAAACACTATCACTCATTTATCATAAGGGATATTATAGACGATACAAATGAACAGATGAAGAAGTACATAGGGCAAGATTCCAGAAAGGTCTAGACCACAGGAGATTCTGTCTCCCAGGAGTTGGGGTGCCCCACCCTCCTGACACATGGATGCTTTCACCAACCCCAAAACTCCTTAAACTTCAAACTCTCTTGTTTAGGGCTTTTATGGAAGTTCCATTATATAGGTATGACTGATTAAATCACTAGTTATTAAGGCAATCTCCAGCCTGTCTCCTCTCCCCAGAGATGGAGGAGGGGAGTGCTGAAAGTTTCAACTTTCTAATCCCAGAGTTGACTCCTTGGTTTCTAGCTGCTCGCCCCCCATCCCCAAGAGTAAATTACATAAACTCAGGTATCTTTGAAAGGGGCATATTATGAATAACAAAAAATGCTGCTCTCACTCCTCTCACCACTCAAGAAATTCCAAGAGCTTTAGAAGTTCTGTGCCAGGAAGAGGGCAGGAGTGAGGCAGAGACCAAATATGTATCTCTTATGTCACGGGTTCAGAATAAACACTGAGATACCACCAATTGAGCTGACTCGGGCTGGAAATGCGTCCCTAGGAAGTTCTTAGGATCGGGCAGAGGGGGCACCTGAGTGGCTCAGTCTTAAGCCTCTACCTTCTGTTCAAGTCATGATCCTAGAGTCCTGAGATAGAGTCTGGTTGGGGGGTCAGGCTGTCTGCTCAGCAGGGAGTCTGCTTCTCCCTCTCCCTCTTCCTCCGCCCCACCCTGCCCCCCCAACTGCTCATGCACGCACTCTCTCAAATAAAATCTTAAAAAAGGGGGGGGTGCCTGGGTGGCTCAGTCATTAAGCGCCTGCCTTCGGCTCAGGTCATGATCCCAGGGTCCTGGGTTCAAGCCCCGCATCGGGCTCCCTGCTTGGCGGGAGGCCTGCTTCTCCCGCTACCATTCCTTCTGCTTGTGTTCCCCCTCTCGCTGTGTTTCTCTCTGTCAAATAAATAAAATCTTTAAAAAAAAAGGGGGGGGGTGCCTGGGTGGCTCAGTGGGTTAAAGCCTCTGCCTTCGGCCCAGGTCGTGATCTCAGGGTCCTGGGATCAAGCCCCATGTCGGGCTCTCTGCTCGGCAGGGAGCCTGCTTCTTCCTCTCTCTCTTGCCTGTCTGCCTACTTGTGATCTCTGTCAAATAAATAAATAAAATCTTAAAAAAAAAAAAGGGAACAAGAGCAGAGGGTATAGACCCTCTTACTGGAGTCACTGCCAGAGTCCAAGATCATGGCCAAGTTTGTAGCACAGCACTCCAAGACTCAGACCTCAGAAGGCCCTGAGTCCTCCAGAAAGGATCCCCCCATGGCAAAGGCCTTCAAGGGCGGGGCCTGGCTGAGGGGGGTCTCTGGAAGAGCAGTACCCCGAAAACCGTCTGCCGTCCCCCCACGGAGTCCTCAAGTGGACCCTGAGGGACTAGATGAAAGTCCGACTGATTTCCAGGCTCAGTTTCCTCATCTATAAATTAGGTTTCCCATTTGCCTCAAAAGGGATGCTATCACCGATGATGCATATTTTTAAAAATAGCATTTAACGGTGCGCATGTGACAGAGGTGAGTTTTCTCCCTTCCTTGGGGTTTTCTGCATTGTCTGTGTATTGATCAGGAGTCTTTTAATTTGGAAGTGACAGAAACCGGACTGAAGCAGCTTCCTGGGGGCCAGACCCGTGGGCCCGGCCCAGAAGGGCTAGGAAGAACTGGCTTTGGAGATGCCCGGGATCAGGGACTGCCCTCTACCTCCCACGGCAGCTCTGCCTCCTCTCTAGGCATCTGTCCCGTACAAGGAACGCGGCTCCTGAAGGCTCCAGTCCCACAAGCTTGCACTTCCAAGATGAAGAGGAAAGATCTCTGTTGCCCCGCTCCTGCCTGAGAAATCCTAGGGAGGAGCGCTCTGGCGGGCCCAGCCTGGGTCACGTGTTGGAAAGGCCTTCCTGGTCCAGAGTTCCTGGGACTCCCTCGGGAAGGTGGCTCTTTGGCACCCTGAGCTGTGTCCCTCCCAGAGAGGAGAAGGAGGCAGTTAAAGAAGCCTGTCCCCTCTTGGCTTTCCTTTGTCCTCACCGCAGGTGCCCCTGCTCTCTAACCTCTCTCCCCCTGCAACTGAATGGGGCCCTTCAGGCAAAAAGCATATTTCCCACCAGTCTGTAAATGTTCTACCCACAGTCGGAAGCTTCCTCTGACCATGTGCTTCGGAAAGATCTGAGGCATTCTTAAGGACGCTCCCTCTAACCCCATGAATTAAAAAATATTCCTTTGCCTCTCTGAATTTTAAATATCAACCGATGAGGACATAGGATTCCCTTAAAAAAAACCTGGTTTTGCCTCTCTAACTGCGCGCATTTTATTAGTACTTGTCAAAATACAGTTTCTGGTGAGGAAAAACACCCCCCCCCCCCAGAGGGCTTCCACCACACGGAACGTGAACGAGATGAGCAAGGTCCTCTAGCAAGAGGAGGAAGTTCGGGTGACCCCGGGCCAAAGCTGGGTAAGTTGAGGCAGCCAGCAGGGCATGGTGGAGGGTTACTGCCGGCCCCCGCGCAGTGCCGGGCTTGGGGATTCAGCCCGTAATGGTCGGCTATGGTATGAACCAGCGGTGGGAGGGAGGCAGAGCAGCCCAGAGCGAGGACGACGCCAGAAACTCGGCAAGGCGCTCGCGGGGCCCCCCTCCCCACGGCCCTCAGCCGGAGGCGGCCGGGTCCGACTGCAGCCGGGGCGAGGAGGTGAAGGGCAGAGCACAGACGCCGGGGGAAGGCACAGGAATGGAGGAGCGAACCAGGGACGGGAGCCGAGTGGCGTGAGCGGCGCCCGGTGTCTCCTCCCCCGAGGCAGGGGGCCAAGCGAGGCCGAGATTTCCCGGGCGACCCGAGGGGAGGGGCACGAAAACGCCCCCGTCCGGCCACCTGCTCCCCGTCGCCGGAGCAGGAGCCCAGGTTGGGGCCCGGCGAGAAACGAGACGGGAACGGACAACTGGGGCAGTCAGACGGGGGGGACGGCAAACAAAGGCCGCTCTCTGGGAGAGCCACGCCGGCCGCCCGACGGTCGCCCTCAGGCCGCGCGGGGCTCGAGGCCAGGCGGCGCCGCCTCGTCGGCCTGGGGGTGGGGGGGAGGGGGACGCAGCTCCGGGGCGGGGCAGGGGGCGGGGCCCGGCCGGCGAGACCTCCGCGCCGGGGCGGGGGCCGCGCGAGGGTGAGTCTACGCCGGTTGCTGCGCAACGGCCGGGTGACGTCAGGCGATTGAGTTTGGTTCCCAAGGTAACTGGCCAGGCAGCTGGGCCGGGAACTATTTGTGTCTGTCCCCAGAGGGGCTGCGGAGCCTCCGGGGTCTGGCGCAGCGGAGGAAATGCGCTGCTGGCCCGCGGGCAGGCGGGGGACAGAACACAGAGGCCCTTTCAGCTCTCGGGGGCCGGCGACCCAGGCGGGGCGGCGTCTGCGCCCTACGGGAGGAGGCCCCTCCTCCGCTCCCCGTCGCCCCCGTTTTCTCCCCACGCCCGAGGGGGAGGCCCTGGATCGGCGGGCTTTGTCCTACTTCTAAACGCCCTCCTGGGTAAACTAGGAAGAAAGAGGCTTCTGTTTGTAGCGGCCCGGCCCTCCCTGCATACAGTAGGCGCTCAGCACGGCACTACCATGGGACCGTGGACATTCCCGGCCCTCTCAGAGCTGCCAGACGCCTCCAGCACTCAGAACCCCGCGTCAGGCTCTGATCTCAAACGCCTCCCTACCTGGCCTCCGTGCCCTCGTGCCCTCGTGCCCTCGTGCGGCTCATCAGCAGCTTGCCCCAGGGGCTTCGGGGCCACAATACAGAAATAAAATGAGAGGTCCCTTGTTCAAAAATGACCGAGAGACGATGTAGGAAAGAAGCCCCAGTCCTGCCCACTGAGGACGAACTGCAGGAGAGCGAAAGTGACAGGTCTGTGGGTAAACTGAGGCAGGCGGCATCAGTCACAGAGGAGAGAGGATGAGGTTCAAATCTGGAGTGGAAGAAGGTGAGGGACAAGACAGAGCAAGAGCAGAAGGACCATCAGGTGTGCAGAAACAAAGCAGTGACCTAAATCTGGGCCTGAGAGCTGGCATCAGGTTTCCTGGGGGGCCCCTAGGGCTTCAAGGGGGTGTAACTGGGTCTCAGGACTTAGGTGATGCAGTCTAACCAGGCCTCCCGGGCTCTTCCCTCCTCGTGACACCTGTTGCAAAAGCATAACATCAAGCCTCCCAAAGTCTGTCTCCGGGGAACCGCCACCACCTCCCCCGACACAAGGGGCCAGACCAGGCGGGATCCAGGGTGGCAGATACCTGGGCCCAGGTCTCAGAGAACCGGGATGCACTGACAGGGGGACCAGCTGTTCGCCCAGGAGCCAGGCCATGCTCTGTCTGTCCCACCCAAGGGAGGCATCTGCCCCATCCCTGTAAACCTTCAGTTTTGTCAACAGTCTGACCGCCGACCAGGGGCTCTGAGGACCAGAGGCTTCTGGTAGCTCTGAAAGAGCACCACTGGGCTGTCTGTCCCCGGGCAGTGAATTTCCACAGCCTGATCCTCACTTCAGAAAAGCCCGCAGCGCTTGTCCTCCCCTCCCCTCCCCGCCGGGTGAAGCAGGCTCCATGACCCCGGTTTCACACACAAGACCTGTTCTGGGGTCTTGTGCTCCCAGGCTCACCTCCCTCCCACATTCGCCAGACTCTCCCAGAGGACTCCTTGGGAACGGGTCCTGGGCCTCGGAACCAGAGAAGCAGCTACACAATTTGGGGGGCCTAGGGCAAAATGAAAATACAGCGTCCCTTGCTCAAAAACTATTAAGAATGTCAATATGGGCTGGGGGGGGTGTCTGGCTGGCTCAGTTGGAAGAGGATGTGACCCTTGGTCTCCGGGTCATAAGTCTGAGCCCCACGTTGGGTGAAGACATTACTTAAAAAATAAATAAACTTAAAAAAAAAAAAAGGACGTCAAGACAGTGACAATAGAGTATTGAACTAAGCATCAGGGCCCTGGGTGACTGCACAGGTTGGACACTCACAAAACCGGCCCCGCCCAGCTGGCAAGTCCCAGACACATGGGACATGTCTTCCGGCATAGAGTCCAACCTGTTCCCTCTGTCGGGGTTCATCTGTCGGCCTCTCCCCATGCTACGGCCAGCCACCTCCGGGGGCACTTTCCTAACCACCCATTCAACACGAACTGAGCTGGGGGTCCTGAGGCCCACCAGATATCGCACAGAGGGGATGTGTCCAGTGCTTCCCCATCAAAGGACTCAAATCACAAAATACTTCCAGAAATGTTCATTTATGCAAATGCTGGATGTTTGGTTCTGTTTTCAGCTGAAGAACACTTGCTCTTGAAAAAAATATATAAGGGCATCTCTGTAAGATGCTGAAATGGGAAATGTAGCAGCTGACTGATGAGGGTTTGGCACAAATCAACATTCAAACAATAAGAGCGAAAGTCGAGGGTGTGTGTGCAGCCTCTTAAGGGCTACGTCACACCCATGGCCTCAGCCCATTGGGTTCATCGTCACCCTAGGATCAGGCCCTGCAGCTGGGACAATGGTGAAAAATCCTCCCTGCCTGGGAGCTCCCCAGTGATCAGCTGGGCCTGAAGCCCTACTTCTCCCTCTTCCTGCTCCTGCCACCTTCTCGACCCTTCCACGGATGTGATCCCACGAGACCTCCCTGATAAACTTCCTGTACGCTAAGTCTATGAAGTCTCTCACCCACTGCGGTCACCCACGGACCCCCTCACCTCTTTAACTGCCCTAAAACCGTTGTTCTTTCATTCATTCAACAGATCCTCACTGAAGGCCTACCTACTGTGCACGCGATGCTGTTCTCGGTCCTGAGGATAAAGCAGAATAAAGCAGCAAACAGCACTGCCTTCATGGAGCAGACACAAAGCCGCCAAAAATAGAATGCAATAACATCAAACTTAGAAGTTCTACTAAAAAACAACAGATGATACGGTAGAGAAAATCTGATCTGAGCTGGGGGCGGCTACTTTGGATCGGACTTCCTCGGGCCGAGGAAGGTCTGTCTGAGGAGGTACTAAGAGGCCAGGCACTCACCAGTTTGAAGGACAAGCATCCCCCAGGCAAGCTCAAAGGCTCTCGGGTAGGAAGTTGGGATGTGGGGTTCGCAGGAACAAATGGTGAGTCTAGAATAAAGCGAGCGATGAGAGATGAGGTCAGAGACAAGGCCAGATGATGCAGGGCCTGGAAGAAGAATCCAGAAGAATTCAGCTTTTATTCTGAGTGAAGTGGGAGCCATGGGGCAGTTTTGAGCAGGGCAGTCATGGCAATTACCTGGTTAGGGCCTCGCTCTGGCTGCTGGGCAGAGACAGGACTCAATACGTGTTTCACTTGCTGTTCCGCACACATTTGCCCTTTGGCCTGCTTGTTACTAACTGGTGTTTGTGCAATACCCTCTCTGCTCCTTGAGGTTGGAGGTCAGTCCTGGGACTTGTTTGGAACCCTGCACCGCCTTGCACTGAGGAGGTACTCAATAAATATTTACAGGCTGGGGCTCCTGGGTGGCTCAATGGGTTAAAGCCTCTGCCTTCGGCTCAGGTCATGATCTCAGGGTCCTGGGATGGAGCCCCACATCGGGCTCTCTGCTCAGCGGGGAGCCTGCTTCCCCCTCTCTCTCTGCCTGCCTCTCTGCTTACTTGTGATCTCTCTCTCTCTCTTTGTCAAATAAATAAATAAAATCTTTAAAAAAAAAAAAAAATTTCCAGGCCAACCAGCTGACCCTTCTGTGTCCACAATGATCTTCTGGAGTCTTGCTTCTCTGACCAGCATCGACGCCACCGGGAGCTTAGAGGAAAGTTAGAAACCCAGACCCCACCTGAATCAGATCTGCAATCTAGTAAGATCCCCCAGAAATTTGGATGCATGGTAAAGTGAGAAGTGCTTCTAGGGAGTAGAATAACTGGGGGAGAGGGGGGCGATAAGGACGTGGGGAATGTGGGAGGTGAGCCAGAAGGTGAACCCAGGGGCATGGAGTGGGCTCACCTGGGGAGTCGCCCTTAAAAGTTGCAACCACCCTGAGTCACTGAGTATGAGAGGACCTCGGACCAGTAATAAAGCCAATGTTTACTTCGTGCTTTCCGTGTCACACGCTGGTTTCTCAATGTTTTACACCTATAAACTAAGAACTCAGGACAGCCCTCTAAAGCGGTACTAGTACAACCACCGTGCCCATATTGCAGATGAAGAAACCGAGGCCCCGGGAGGCTGAGGTTATTCCAGAACCTTCAGCAGGTACACACGCATTTGGTTTGGCCACATAGGGCGGTTAGAGCAGGGCCTGTTCTGATTGGCCGCCTCCTGCCCTACTGATTATTCAATGTTTTGAACGTCGCCCTGGTTACGGAGCTGGATGGAAGAGGCAGGATCCAAATCAGTCCCCCGCACTGGAGCCACACTCCCAACCACGATCCTCTGTCCAACTAGCGCCATCACCACCCAGAAACAGCACACCTCGGGGACAAGTAATGTTTGTCAAAGTGTTTTTGCAAGCTATAAAACCTGGTATGAAGGCTAAGTGCGTAGATTCCTCCGGGGCTGAAATGAGAGACGCTTGTTAAAGCTGCAGAGGCTGGGCCGCCGGAGGTCAGAGGAGAGACTGCTGTCGGGGAACAGTATTTTCTCTGCTTGCTCCAAGGGGAAACTGAATCAAAAAGAAGGGCCTCCTGGCGTGGAGCCCCACGATCAGCCCTCGGGCTGATCAGAGGCCCTAACGTGTGCTCATCACGTTAGCCTGGGCGTGTCGTCAAGGACTGACGGAGCCCTCCTGGTATGGACCACTAGAGGGCGCTCCTCCCCAGCCTTCGCCCCTCTGGACCCCACCTGCTCCCAAGAAACTAGGACTTGGAAGGAGTCCTAGTGAGCAAGCACCAGGGACCTTGAGAAATGGAAAAGGAGGGAAGGCAAGATGGAACGGGGACTTAGGCACCCTTTTAATCCCCAGAACACTCTGGTGCTCGTGTTCCCATTTTACAGATGAGGAACCTGAGGGCCAAAGTTGTTGGACAAGATCCCCCAAAACAGGAAGCTAGGGAGAGGCAGAGCTAGGTCATCTGATTCCAACCTCAGTTCCCAAGGGGACCAAAGGAGATGTCAGCTCGTCTGACCCTGTCATGTTGCTGGTGTGCCTGCTTCTGTTGGTCCTGTGTTCTGAGTGCAAGCCAGAACCTCGACAGTCGCTGCATTTCCCTGCTGGGTTCCAGCAACCGTTCCAACAGGCAGCGCGCATAAAAAATGGCCCCTTCTTGAAACTTTTGAAGTCATGGTCTCCTGCTTCATTGCCCTCTGGCCTCCAGGGACCCCCACCTGCCTCCCTAACACAGCAGCCTCGTCCCGGCAGATTCGGAGGTCTCCTCTGATCTTTCACCCTCTGATCCTAGCCTCCAATTCTACATCCCTTACTTACCCTAGGGACCCCACGGGTCTAGGCTTTGCCCCTTGGCACCCAATGGCAGGGAGCCCCGCAAATAAACAAGGGGACATTTGAACCAAGAAGAGCCTGTGGTTGGGGCCAAAGACTTTTTTCTCGGCTCCCATCAATTCCTTTTATGGCTTCTGGGTCCAGTTCCTTCTTCATAACAAGTCAGAGCTGGAAAAGGCCTCAGGAGTCACTAGATCCAACTTGAGCCAACACTTTTCCTTTTCAGCATAAAAAACCCCTGCCGTGCTGCCTCTCAGTCCACAGCCAGGTTCACAAGACTAGCTAGGCCAGGGCAGGAAGCGTCCCGCACCGAAGGGAAACTCCAGTCCCGGTGGAACGTGGGCACGCGGTCGGCCCTGGTGGCCCAGTCCCCGCACCTGCAATACGAGTGGGGGAAGGGGCCCAACCGCCGCTTCTGCTAAGGCCCCGCCCCCAGCTTCTGAGTTTCTGTATCTAAACCCTGGGACCTCCCTAACGAACATTTATTTCGGCTCCTCTCTGTCGTACCCTTTCCTTCCCTCTGCCCTGGGAGGTATGAGCAGCTAGCGTGTCTGTGTGCACGTGCGTGTAAGTGATCCCGCGTGTGCGCTTCTGAACACGCGTCCGGGCCAATGCGCGGGTCTGTGTGCACCCTCTACGGGCTGGCCAACCCCCGACCAGCTGCCGCCGCTGCCAGGTGGCTGTGTGCAGCGCCGCGTGTGCCAGGCGAGTACCAGCCCGGGCCACTCTTCCCTCGCCTCGCGGCCGAAAGCATCCGGACCACCGTGGGGGCTGCTGGTTCTCTGGCTCCAGGCACGGGTCTTCCTTCCCGATCCAGCATTTTCTGTTTTCCCGGGCCTCCCCACCTCCCCCCACTCGACCCGCCAGGAGCGCCCTCGGGCGGGGGCTGGGAGCAGCCCCGCCCCGACCGGCCGGCTAGGGCTGCGGGGCGCGCGCCGCCTCTTCCCTGCCGCCCCCGCCCCGGCGCCCCGTTGGGTTTTTCCATGACTGCATCCGGCCGCGGGGCCGGCTTTGTTCCCGCCGTCCTTGCGAGCTGGCCCGCCTCTCCCATGCGCGCCGGGGTTTTTCCAGGGCTCAACTGGAGCATGGCGGAGGCGCGTTCTGCAAGCAGGTCGGGCAGTGGCCCCCCGGCAGGCACACACACGTCCCCCCAACCCCGCGATCCCCAGCGGGAAGCCGAGTCCTCTCCGGACGTAATGCTCCGTCCCTCCTGTCCCCAAAGCCAAGGCCTGCGGCCCCTGTGCGCAATTGTGTCCATCTGTGCGCAAAGCCGACCACCCGGCCCGCGTGCCTCCGCTCTTCGGGAAGCGCTGTTGGCGCCCCCACGTCTGTCCCCGGGCTGCGCGTTGTGCGGCGGAGGTCGGATGGGTGCAGTGTTCGCGGAGCCAGAGGCGACCTCCGGCTGGTAGAGGGGCCTCACATTTCTCCCAAGGGGCAGGGGGCGCAGTCGGGGCGCTAGGAGGCCTGGCCTGGCGGACCTCACTGCAGAGGGCAACCCATGCGCGCACCGGGCGGGGCAGAGCTGGGAGACACAGAGTGTCCACCGCGTGCAGGCAGCCCCCCACCCCCAGGGAACCGGGCACACTCGCAGCCGCAAGGCGCTGGGGACTCCTCTGGGCCGCGAGCCCCCTCCCGACATCACGAAGGAAGGGGAGCTAGGCGGAAAAAAGGGGGGTTCTATAGGGAGTGAGAGCAGGCTTGGGATCCTCACGGGCCGCATGGGCACTGTGTGCCCACAGCCCCGTCCTGTCCACACTGCCGGGTCCAGGCAGCCCCCGCGGAGCCCCGTTCAGTCTGGTCTCTGCGGAACAGTGGCCCTGCGGCCCGGAAGCCTCTCAGCTGTTACTCGGCCATGTTGGCGGGAAAAGTGGAGGAAACGCTGTGTTTGCTTCTGAGGGAGGCTTGCTAAGCCCTACCACGGAAGGCAGACTCGCAGGGTGGCCTCCAGCCCGGCCTACGGGGGTGGGGGGCGTCTGGGCAGAGGAAGGGGTTCTGGATTAGGCAGGTGTCTGGCTGTGTGGGAGGTGGGGAGTCCCTGGCTGGCCGCTCCCCGCAGCCCGACAGGAGGCGCCCCCCGTGGCTAAAGATCAAGAGGTAGGGTGGGAGGAGGATGAAGGATTAGGAACAGCCAGATCCAGGGAGGCCCAGAGCTCACTCTCTAAGGGAGTAGGTGGGAGTGCGGGCTCCTTTCCTCCTTCCCTGGTGCCTTATCTGGTTTTCTAAGCCGTTGCAGGGGGAGCCCGAGGGCCCTGAAAAGGCTACTGGAACCAGCATGGAAATCAGGTCCTGCAATGGTGGGTTCTGTCGTCTCCTTTCTGCTCACCACACCCTGCAAAGGGTGCGAATTGCCTTCAAGGTCTTAGGCAATAGGAGTGGTTCAAATGGCAAACCGCGGTTCTTACCACTTCTACCTGGCCGGGGTTGGCGGTGGGGACAGCAGGTTAGAAAGAGAATCTGCTGGCACCAGCGCGCCTGGCTGTGCGTTTGTTCTCCGTCCTCTTGTCCACCATGTGCACTGCATTCTCCCTGCTCTTGACTGGGCTGAGAATCTTAATCCCAGGCCTCAACCGTTATCCCTCAGTTCTCGCGTCTATAAAATAGGGTTACTAACCGTGTCTGTTTCCCAGCGGGAAAATAGCCCGTATCAGCGGGGTGATACGGGCTAAATGAATTTTTATGGGTTTAATATATGTAAAGGGTCTGGCTCATAGCAAATGCTAGACAAACATTGCCATTATTATTGAAAGCTAAGCGACTTGTCTAAGGTCCCACAGCAAGCAGCTAAATTCGATTCCAGCCCAGGCCACCTGGCTTCAGAGCCTGTGCTCTTAGGCTGTGCTAGTCCAATTTTGCACTAGTAGAATCAGGAAACAGCACCTGTGTACATAGCTCACCTGCAAAGTAGGGGGAAATCATAGGTGTTGGGGGGTAGGAGACATTTTTCTAGGGAAGTGCCCACATTCATAATAGTCATGTCTGACCTAGTTCCCACTTTGTGGCTGTTACAATTGGTATATGGCTTTTGTTAATTACATAGGTTAATCGAGAAATTTATGACAAGCCGATAATTACCTCGATGGTAGAAAACTCCGGGTCGTTGCAGCAGTTCACGCAAATCCTAGGACATTTCATTTCGGATTTATTGACTTGTTTTTTGCCCAGCCTCCTGGCAGATGCTATAGGGGCAGGGAAAGCATTCTTGGGAGGCAGAGAACTCACTTCACGTCGGAGACAGTCTATGTCTGTGTAATGGTGATAACTTTAAGTGCAACAAGACTAGTTTATATTAACCAGCTGTTAATATCTGATGAGGACCTTGGCGGGCCGACCCAAGTGGTCCCATGATCCTCCCTTCTGGTCTTCCTGCCTCTCTGAAACCCGCCAACTGAATGAGGGTGGGGCTTGTTCTGACCAATGGAATAAGGCAAAGGTGACCTGATGGCCATGGTCATGTGCATCTGATTACATACATGAGGCTGCCAAGACCAGCTCGCTCTGATACCTACCCTCACTGATTCTGCACCACCTATAGAGAGGGCGGGACCCTGAGATACCAGCTGACTCAGCCGAGAAGCTGAGGCCTCTGCCCCACAGTCTGCAAGGAACCAAATCCTGCTGTCAACCACTCGAGCTTGCAAGCAGATCCTGCCCCAGTCAGGCCGCAGACCGAAGTCCAGCAGAAGACCCGGTTAAGCCTTGCAGGGACTTCCCAGACAAAGTGTGCATTATACGTGTGTATTATGTTGAGATGCTACATTTGTGGTTGCTTTGTTGGGCAACAGCAGAGCGCTGATGCAGCATCTCTTAGGGGAAAGGTCCTGCATGGGACTACGAAGGGATTTGGCACTTCAGGAGCTCCCAAGCAGCCAAGGTGAGAAAGGAAACACAGCATGGTTTCACTCTTCAACAAAAGGAAAGTCATGTTTCTGAAGAGACCCCTTGGCTCCTGAGTCTAAATATCTGTCACATGGACTCTGGAATCTGTGACCAGCCTGCTGAGTCCACAGGGCCTGGACCTATCTGCAGTTCAAGATCCATCCCCCACCCCCACCCTGCCTCCCTTCCTGCCTGGCCTCTTGCCACATCACTGCCCTCTTTCTGGACTGCTCTTCTCCCTTCTCTGCTCACTGACTCCTCCATTTCAAGGACCAGCTTGACCTGTGGCCTCTTCCACAAAGCTTTCTTTAATTCCCTGGTGGAATGAACCATTTCCTTTGATTTCCCCAAGGTTGGTTAGCAAAGGCATTTTATTGTACTATTCCTTTCAGACTTTTTTACTGAGCACCTGCTAAGTGCTAGGCTTCCTGTGAGGTGCAAGAGATACTTTCCCAAATAGAGCACAGAGCTGTCCTTGGGCCTGAGGCCTGGTGGTGGCTGTACCAGTCACAGGCCCATCGTTTCCTGCAGGTACCCCCAACCCTCCCCATCCTTGGTCCTCAGCAAATACGGCGGCTGTCTGAGTGTCGGCTAAGGGAATGACTGAGGCTTTGTAGGCTTTCCTCTGGCATGTCATGAGGGGTTCCTGGCCTTGTGACAGACTTTCAGGGGGTGGTGGCGGTGAGTCAGCTGTCAGATATGTGCCCAAGTAGCCAAATCAGCTGGCTACTATGATTTAGTGTGTCCATAGGAACTGCACATTCAACTTGTCAACAACAAATGTCAGCTGAGATGGACTTAGTTTATCTGTAATTGATATGGGGCTTGGGGGCCAAGTGTCATTAATAGATTCAGCGGCATTTTAAGGTTGTTCGAGGCTCCACAGTATGGAGAGATAGGGATCTCCTGGGCCCGTGATAGGAGATGTAGGGCTCTAATTTATCTAAAAATTGAAGGACATTAGCAGCACGTTAAAAAGAAAGGGGGCCAACACGTGGCCTTAGGAGTCCTCGTTGCTGGCATGGCTCCTGGGTGTTTATAAAATGGGATTTGCAATTCCCTTGTAACTCGTGGCAGCCCCTAACTGACATAATTTCAAAGGCCACTGCCCATGCTGTCAGGTGGAGTCTGGAAGTGTTTCAGGGCCCTGGAGGCCACACACTATGGCCTTTGGCTGTGGCCAGGGGAGCGGCCCACTCCTTCCTCTCACTATGCGCCCCCCCCAACTTCCTGGCCATCCTAGGCAAATGTTTGACCCTTTGTTTTCCGTTTCCTGGAGAGTCTCCTTCTCCAAGCATCCTGGCCCTATGGGAGGAATGGATTGAACCCCCAAGGTTCCCCCATCAGTGGGGTCCTAGCAGCCCTTCCTGGGGCTGCCCTCCTCCTCCTCTTGCATCTGGCTGTATAGCTGATGGATTTCTCTGGCTGTGGCCGATCTTGCACCCAGGGCCTCCATGATGTCCGTCTAGAATTTCCAAGCCACTCCCCCAGATCCTCCAATGGGAACTCCCACCCCACCTCCGGGCACAGACTAGGGCTTCTAGGGGTCCTTTTTTGGAGTATGATGAGCTTCCTGGAATCCGACCAGAGTTCTGCTTCATTCCCTGAAACTTGTTTACTGTGGACGGCTGCCTCTCCTGGGCTGATGGTGAGCCTTCTCCCCAGCGGTGAGGAACCAACCTCTAATTTGTTTCCTCACTGCCGCAGTTTGCCCTCCACCCCTCCTGGGCGGAGCGGATGTCCCCTTTTAACTGCACCTGAAAGGGGAAAAGGTCTCAGGAATGGCCTAAAAAGCTTCCCCCAACCCCATAATCTGAAAGACACTTCGGTGAAAGGTGCCCTGTCTAGCCTGTCCCCTCCCCCAGCCTCCCTAGAGCTGGACCACTTCTAAGGTCCTATCTTCATGCCCATTTTTCCATTTCATCCTTGGAGTTTGGTGACCCAAGTTTTGGCCCAACGTCTTGGCTGAGGGCCTAGCGTGCTTTGACTCCCCTCTCAGACTTGGCTTACGGTTCTAGAAAGCCTGCCTGCTGCTGCGCTCTGTGTGTGCCCAGCCCCAAACCCCACTCCCAGGACATCACACCACTGAGGCCACAGTCAAGACCATCTCTCCAGGCTCTGATCTCTTCCTTAATCACACAGTTCTGCCCCAGGCAGTTTCCAGCTGATGGTGTGGGATTAATAAACACAGCAGGAAGTCTTTGTTCTTAAAAAAGAAAGTTCTCTTTAAAAAAAAAAATAGTTATTAACATAACAAAAAAATTCAAAAAGCCAAAAAAAAAAAAAAGTCTCTCCAATGCCCGTGTTCTTCAGTTCCATTCTGTACAGGTAACTATGTTTGGTGTTTCTTGTTTCTTCCAGACATTTCTAAGCCCTCGCCCCACCTCACCCCCCCATCGCCACCATGGAACTAAAAAGCCCCGATTTGGAGTGTTTGCCAATCTTCAAGGTACAAATACTCCCACCAGGGCTGATTTCAAGCTCCCAACGTGATGTCTGTGAACTGGGGGAATTAAGAAATAGGTGGGATCAGCTAGAGAGGAGAGCCAGCTCCGGCTCTCCCTGGTAAAATTACGTGCACGTCATTAAACACACAGCCAGACACACACAGATGGAATCATAGGGCACCTACACTTTCCTTCTTACATCGTACTGAACCAGCTTCCCGGGAGGACGAAGCCAAGTACCGTGCAGCACCGTGGAATGGAGGCATCGAGCCATCTGCTCCCCAGAGAAGACAATAGATGGCGAGAGTCTGTCATTGAGAAGCATGAGGCAGAAAACGATGAAGGGACATCAGGTAAACCACAGGGTAAGAGATTTTAAGAACCTACTTAGTGAGATGTCATTTTTGAAGAATAAAAACCAGTTTCCGGGCGCCTGGGTGGCTCAGTGGGTTAAAGCCTCTGCCTTCGGCTCAGGTCATGATCTCAGGGTCCTGGGATCGAGCCCCGCATCAGGCTCTCTGCTCGGCAGGGAGCCTGCTTCCCCCTCTCCCTTTTCCTGCCTCTCTGCCTGCTTGTGATCTCTTGGTCAGATAAATAAATAAAATCTTAAAAAACAAAAAACACTTCAGTTTGAGTCAATCTTGAAGAAACAATGTCTTCGCTTCTAATTGAATACTCGAGAGTTAAATGAACCTTTCATTCAGGGCAGGACTTAAACTGCTCTGCCAGAAAGAGAAAAAAACAAAAAAACAGAAAACGTTTCACCTAGCTCCTTTAAAAAACTTCAGATGGTTGATCAGATTTCCCGGCTAGAGAGAACTGAGGAATCTGGAAACCTGAAGAGAGGTGCCGAATGAGCGGGGTCCCAGGCTGGCGTGTGACCTTGGGCTTCCTCCGAGCTCTTCGGAAGCTCTGGACAACCCTACCCTGGCATCTGCCAAATGACTCACTCTGGTGGCTGCCTGTGACTCCCTCTGAGCGCCATTAGGAAACATTTGTTTTTTTGAAAACGAGCGCTTGAGAAGGGGTGTCAACTCCCCGGGCTTCTGGGTGACTTCCTCTGGAGCTGGCTTGTCAGGCATTTTGAGCTTCCAGAAGTCTTTTGTCAGAAAGATGGTAATTGGGGCTGGTGTCCACCTGGGCTCCATCGGTCTGCGTTTTTCTCTGGAAAGCTGCTGCTCACAGACAGTTGAAATGAGAGTTTCGTATACCCTTCAGATGATGTAAGGTAACCTCTGGGACCCAGAGGGGCCTTGTGCCATGCTGGCCTCGGTGAGGGCCGCTTCCTAAAATCCCAGGAATAGAGAAGGGGACCCATATGGCTCATTAGAACCACAAACCGTTAGTTTACGGGAAAGGAATACCTTCTGAAGTACCCGTCTTATGCCTAGAACTGAACAAGGGATTCGTTCCAAATGCTAAGACGTACAAGTGCGTAAGGATCCCTAGACATAGCCCCCCAGCCAATGTTGTGCAGCAGGACGTGAGGGATGAACCCCCCAGCAGCATTTGGGGCTCCCTTCGAAGCATGTGACTGATCCCCTTTGGGAAGCAATCCTTCAGGCACCCTCTTTTCCAGGGTGTATTTCAGGCAAAGCCATTGCTAGTGGGACTAGGGGAATCTATAAATGGCTCCAGACAGCTAAGAGGTAGAGACAAAGTTCGGGAGACTGTAAAGTTGGAAGGAGATGGTGGAGAACTGTCTTCAGCTTACCATCCATCCATGAGGGCAAGGCAGTCTCACTTTGTTTAGGGACCAGCAGGAGGAGACTTGGACTGTTCTGAGGGCCAGACAACTCAGAGATTGCATCCCTGTGTTGAGAGAGCTCAAGATGGCTAGCCCAGCACTTTAATCGGATCAGGGGCAGTGGGGAGAGGGGTGTAAAAACTTAGAACCCAAGATTTGGTGTCTAAAAGCTACAGGCTGCTGAAGAAAAGAGGCTGGATGTGGGAAGAAGGGTCACAGCCTTTGGATTTATTCCTCCATGGGGCCATGTTCCAAGATACGGGTTATTTAGTTCATGGGCAGGTATGTTTCAGAACACCCTTGGGGACAGGAAAAATATACAGCCATTTATTTCTGGGGAGTTCAAGACTGACTAATTCTCGAGTGGATTTACTCACGGCACCAGGACTAGATTGGCCTTGTCCACTTAGGCTGAGGGCTGGAAACGCAGAAGACGTCGTTCCTCCCAGTAGACAATCTCTGCGCCTTCCACAGCCTTCTGCGGGGAGAGCAGAGAGTTTCGGAACCGTAATGGGGAGAGCTCTTCCAGGGCTGGTCCAGGTGAAACTCAACGTGGGCAGAGGGCCGGCCGGAGTGGGGAGTTCAACAGACAGAGAATCGGGGGGCGGGGGGATGGCTTGAAGGACCACGTGGAGCACAAGGGGTCCTGTGTGGGTCTGTCATTCAGGGTCAAGATGGAGGAAAAGTCCCTACTGCCTAACATTCCAGAAAATTGGGAATGGAACAGATTGACTGGAAAATAGGTAAGGAAGATAAGTCTTAAAAAAATAGTAAATCTGCTCTCTGGGCTCAGACCTGCCTTGCGGCAACATGGCTAAACGCACCAAGAAGGTCGGAATCGTGGGCAAATACGGGACCCGTTATGGTGCCTCCCTCAGGAAAATGGTGAAGAAGATTGAGATAAGCCAGCAAGCCAAGTACACTTGCTCCTTCTGTGGCAAAACCAAGATGAAAAGACGAGCTGTGGGGATCTGGCATTGCGGCTCCTGCATGAAAACCGTCGCGGGTGGCGCCTGGACCTACAATGCCACTTCTGCCGTCACAGTAAAGTCTGCCATCAGAAGACTGAAGAAGTTGAAAGACCAGTAGAAGCTCCACCATTTGAAACATTGCTAGCCTATAAAAATGGGTCAATTTATGTAAAAAAAAAAAATAGTAAATCTGAAAACACCAGATGCTGAGGATATATGGGAAATGGGTATTTTTAAAACACTGTTGTTGGCAGTATCAGCACGTGGCAACGCTCAGAGAGCTGAAGGTGTGCGTGTCCCAGACCCAGCCATGTGGCTCCTGGCTGCACCCCCACCAGATGTCGTTAGCGCAGGTGTTCCAGAAAACAAGCACAAAGATATTTTCTTTTTACAAAGATATCTCTTGAAGCACTGTTTGTAATAGCACAAAGAGTGAAAACAATCCGTGGCAAAAGAAAGGACAAAATGAACTCTAACTTGCTCATGGGAGGTAATCCACACTGCAGTTAAAATAAATGAACTAGGTTTTCATGTATCAACATGTAAAATGTCAAAAACATATTGCCTTAGAAAAGCAGGTTGCAAAAAGGTATGCACAGTGATTCCTTTTACTTAAAGTTTCAAAACACATTAAAAAAATGGTACTATTCTAAAAAAAAAAAAAAAAATGGTACTATTCTGTTTAAAAATGCATTTAATCTGCGCCCTGGGTGGGCAGTCATTTGAGCGCCCAACTCTTAGATTCAGCTCAGGTCATGATCTCAGAGTCTTGAGATCAAGCCCCACATCGGGGCCTGAGCTCAGCGAGGAGTCTGCTTAAGTTTCTCCTTCTCCCTCTCCCTCTGCCCCTCCCCATGCTCCCTCACTCTCTCTCACTCTCTTAGTGAAAAAATAAATCTTTTTAAAAATTTTTTATTTCTTTATATATTTGAGAGGGAGAGAGTACAAGCGGGGGGAGTGGCAGGCAGAGGGAGAAGCAGACCCCCCCGCTGAGCAAAGAGCCCATGTGGGGCTCGATCCCAGGACCCTGAGACCATGACCTGAGTAGAAGGCAGATGCTTAACCGATTGAGCCACCCAGGTACCCCTCAAGTGAATAAATAAATCTTTAAAAAAATTTTAAAAACTAAAAAATTATAATTCATTTAGCAGTGCTTGGCTGGCTTGGTTGGTAGAGCATGGGACTCTTGATCTCATAGTTGTAAATTCCAGCCCCACACTGGGTGTAGAGATTACTTGAAAATAAAATCTTTAACAACAACAACAAAATGCATTTATAATAAGTAGCAAATAACAGAAACATACGTGGGGGTGATTTTCACCCACCTCAGGGAAGTGGTTACCTCTGAGGAGAAAAGGAAGGAAAAGCCACACAGGGCTTTAGCTATTTTTGTAGAGCTTTATCTCTTAAAAAAAAAAAAAAAATTAAAAAATCTGAAAATAAGGCAAAATATTCACATCTGTCTAATTTCAGCATCTATCTGCAGATGTCTCTCCATATTACATTTGATAATTGTGTTAGGCTGAATAATGGCCCCCAAGATGTCCCCCTGTGTCCTAATTCTCAGAATCCACACATACTCTACCTCATGTGGTAAAAGGGACTTTGCAAGTAGGAGTAAGTTAAGGATCTTGTAATAGGGAGATTATCCTGAGTTATCCTGGGCCCAGTGTAATTACCAGGTCCTTAAGAGAGGGAGGCCGGAGGGTCAGTCAGAGAGAAGAGATAGGACTGTGGAGGTAGAAGCTGCAGGGATGTGCTTTGAAGACGGAAGAGGCCACTAGCCAAGGAATGCAAACAGCCCCTAACGGCCAGAAAAGGCTAGAAAACAGATTCTTCTATGAAGCTGCAGACGAAATGAAGCCCTATCAGCATCTGGGTTTTGGACTCTGACCCCCAGACCTGTAAGAGAATAAATCTGTGTTGATTTAAGCCACTAAATTTGTGATAACTTGTCATAGCAGCAAAAGAAAACGAATACAGGACTTTTCGGGGAATGTTCCGTAATTCAAAAGTTTGCTTTTTTTTTTTTTTAATAGTGAGAAGAAGGGTAGTAAAGCCTAAGTCCCTTCTTCCTGTTCCTCCTCCTTCGGAGGAAGTTGAGCTGTTCAGGAACGTTCCTTCTCCCAGCCTCTGTATTTAAGAGGCTGAGCTGTGCGCCCATCTCAGTCAGGCCTGGACTTTCTGGAAGCCCTGGCTGTCAGGACATGTCCAGAGCATTGGGGTGAGCCACACACCAGGAGAACTTCGGGAGCTGGTTCCTCCCTCCCTGGAAGGTAAAGCTGCCGGAAGCCCACAGACCTCGGAGGTGCCTTCACCCTTCGACTTAGGTCATTGCCCTCCCAGGGAGCAGCTCATAGGGGGGTACAGCTGTGGTCTAATGAGGGCAGGTGTGAAGTCTGGCCAAGGAGTCATTTGTTCAAGAAGCTGGCTGGAAGAGAGACGATAGGAGAGGGGGTCGAAGGCATGGACGGCTCCAGAAGGACCTGTTTTCAGGAAAAGAAACGCCTGAGTATATCTGTGTACATGTGTGGGTGTGTGCATGTGGGTAGGGGGACGGTGGGGGGAGAGAAGCTGGAGTAGGGGGTGGGGGGGAGTGGAGGCCAAAGACTGTGGGGGAGGCTGCAGGGTCCAGAACACGGCACAGGCAGAGGAGCGGTCTTGGGTGGGAAGAAAGATGATTCTTCTCTTTCCAGATCTGGAGACTCGGTGGGAAATGCATGGACAAGGGTCTGGAAGGACACGACACCCCACTCACCCCAGAGTCAGCCTGGAGTGGGAGTAAGGGACAAGGGGGGGGTCAAGAGTCTTCACTCCATCTGGGTCTCTTGAATTCTTTTATAGTAAAGATGGATTCCTGTGCTACTTGTGAAATTAAAAATAAACTGAAATATATTAGACCCTATGAACATCACAGTCAGTTGTTCAGAAAAGGGGCAGACATTGGGGCACCTGGGTGGCTCAGTGGGTTAAAGCCTCTGCCTTCAGCTCAGGTCATGATCTCAGAGTCCTGGGACTGAGCTCCGCATCGGGCTCTCTGCTCGCTCGGCGGGGAGCCTGCTTCCCCCCTCTCTCTGCCTGCCTCTCTGCCTACTTGTGATCTCTCTCTCTGTCAAATAAATAATTAAAAAAAAAAAAAAAAGAAAGAAAAGGGGCAGACAGGTGTGGGATCACTCAAAGGGTAGGCTGGGGTTTCTGGATTTGACCAAGAGTAGGGGGCACCTCAGCGGGGAGACACTGAGGTGTAAAGGGAATGTAGGACAAGCCCTGACGCCGGCAAGACCCCAGGCCAGAGCTAGGCTCCTGCCAGAGGAGCCAGCCGCTGAGGAGAGGCCCATCTGAGGCTTCAGGGTTTCCAGGAGCCATGTGAAAAGCGCAGATTCCACCCCCAGCGCCACCACCCC
>CM053605.1:4961939-4973518 GCA_028646535.1 Procyon lotor | reverse complement strand
ATAAACTGGGGTTGGTTGGTTTGTTTATCTATCTACCTATTTATTTATTTGACACAAAGAGAGCACAAGCAGGGGAAGCAGGAGAGGGAGAAGCAGGCTCCCCGCTGAGCAGGGAGTCCGAGGTGGGGCTCCATCCAAGGGCCCCGGGATCAAGACCTGAGCCAAAGGCAGACAGACACTCAATGGACTGAGCCAACAAGGGGCTGCGGACCTGGAGATTCTGAGCGCCCCGGCTTCTCATTGGCTGAGTTGGGGCAGCCTCTCATTGGCTGGGCTGTTGCCAGGCCGGGAGACAGTTCTTCCTGCTGCTGGGAGAGTAAAGCACAGGCTTCTTCCTGCTGGGAATGCACGGTTCTGTCTCTTCCTGTTGGGGTCTGTGACCGAGGACTTGGGGTAGGGTGGGAGAGCTCCCGGTTCTGGCCCACCAACTCCAATTTATTTATTTATTTTTAATTATTTACTTACTTAATTCACTCATTTAAGTAATTTCTGCATCCAAAGTGGGACTCCCAACTCACAGCCCCAAGATCAAGAGGCGCAGTCTCCACTGACTGAGCCAGACAGGCATCCCCCACAGAGTCCATTTTAAATGAGGCTTCCTTTATTCAGTTTCTAGGGGAAAGTCTGCTCTCGTGGCCACCCTGGGCATGCAGCTATCCTGCAGGGGTGAGGCTCGCTGGAGAATCCTGAGCCCTATTACGGAGCTCTGTCAGCTCACAAAGGATAGTTCAGGTGATGGGACTTTACCATAAAAGGGTATTCTCCAGGTCGATGTTCCTTTCCAAGAGACCTTCAGCCTGGAAGTCCTGGGATAGCCGCTCACCATGGCAACAGCAGGTGGGTGATGGGGGAGGCACGTGGACCTCAATGCAATCCGTTGACACCGTGTCGTCCCCTAAAGGTCTTCTCACCCCAGACATATGGCTCAGCATCGTGGCTCTGGTTACCTGTAATCTAACCAGCAAGCTCCTTCCCAAAAGCTTCCCTCTTGTTTTGCCAACTTCTCTCCACAAAGCACCCTTACCCATCTCCACAGCCTCACTCAGACGGAGGTCCCACGTACTCAGAATGAAAACCTGAAGGGGAAGACCCTTCCATGGGTCGCAGGGCCAGGGAGGGGCTGAGTTAACCCTCAGACTCACCCTAACTCAGAATATTTCTCTTTTCTTTCCTCGGATTTCATTTTAGGCAATCTCTACATCCAAGGTGGGACCTGAACTCACAACCCCTGAGATCAAGAGTTGCATGCTTCACCAAGCGAGTCAACCAGGCACCCCAGAATATTTGTTATTAACTGCATTTTTTACTAAGGTAGGAAAATACAAAACATTCTGGCATAGCATGTTCAGAACTTAAATATTATATAAATAGGACTGTTGGGGCACTTGGGTGGCTCAGTCGGGTAAGCATCCAATTTTTTTTTTTAATTGGATAGAGATAGGGAGAACAGGAGTGCATAGAGAAGCAGGAGGAGCGGCAGGCAGAGGGAGAGGGAGAAGCAGATTCCCTGCTGAGATCCCCACAGGCTTAACCGACTGAGCCACCCAGGTGCCCCAAGTATCCAAATCTTGATTTTGGCTCAGGTCATGATCTCAGGGTCCTGGGATGGAGCCCCGCATCGGGCTCTCTGCTCAGCAGGGAGCCTGCTTCCCCCTCTCCCTCTGCCTGCAGCTCCTCCTGCTTCTTCATACGCTCTTGTTCTCCCTATCTCTGTCCAATAAAAAAAAAAAAAAAAAATTTGGATGCTTACCCGACTAAGCCACCCAGGTGCCCCAACAGTCCTGTTTATATAATATTTATTTAAGTTCTGAACATGCTATGCCAGAATGTTATTTTGTATTTTACTACCTTTGTCTCTTGTTTTGTTTGTGGTTTTTGACTCACAGAAATTTTTCATTCAAAAATTAAGTCTAGGGGCGCCTGGGTGGCTCAGTCGTTAGGTGTCTGCCTTCGGCTCAGGTCATGATCCCAGGGTCCAGGGATGGAGTCCCACATCGGGCTCCCTGCTCGGTGGGAGGCCTGCTTCTCCCGCTGCCATTCCCTCTGCTTGTGTTCCCTCTCTTGCTGTGTTTCTTGCTGTCAAATAAATTAAAAATCTTTAAAAAAAAAAAAAAATTAAGTCTAGGGGTGCCTGGGTGACTCAGTGGGTTAAAGCCTCCGCCTTCAGCTCAGGTCATGATCTCAGGGTCCTGGGATTGAGCCCCACATCGGGCTCTCTGCTCAGCGGGGAGCCTGCTTCCCCCTCCCTCTCTCTACCTGCCTCTCTGCCTACTTGTGATCTCTGTTAAATAAATAAAATCTTAAAAAAAAAAATTACGTCTAGAGGCACCTGGGTGGCTCAGTGGGTTAAATGTCCAACTCTTGTTTTCAGCTCAGGCCGTGATCTCTGGGATATGAGCCCGGGGTCAGGCTCCATGTTCAGCGTGGGGTCTGCTAAAGTTTCTCTTGCCCCTCCCCCACACTCTCTCTCAAATAAATAAGTAAATCTCAAAAGAAGAAAAAAAAATCTTTAGGTACTGAGGTACAGTAATCCCCCTTTATCCGTGATTTCACTTCCTGGGGTCTCATTACCCGCAGTCAGCTGTGGCCTGGGAGGAGGTGACCCTCTTCGGACGTAATGTCGGAAGGCCAACAGTAGTAATGCTGTGTCACGGTGCCCACGTCATTCACTCACTTCATCTCATCGCGTAGACTTTTCAGCATCTCACGTCATCATGACAAGGGTGAGCCCAGTACAATAAGATATTCTGAAAGAGAGAGATCACATTCATATAACTTTTATTATAGTATATGTATATATTATTTTCAAAGTGTATATTTTTATAATTGTTCTATTATTAGTTATTATTGTTAATCTCTTACTGTGCCTGACTTATAAATTAAACTTATAAAACACAGGTACGTATGTATAGGGGAAAAAATATAGCATAGGTAGGGTTTGGTACCTTCTCAGTAATTATCCCCTGAGGATTAGGGGGACTACTGTATAAAAGTAAGAATAGAAAGGAATTTTGAGGGAGGGAGATGACTCACTCTCTGGGAGGAGAGGCCGAGTGTGGCAAGATCCCTGTTTCCTGAAGGTCGCTGCTCCAAGTTCACACTGGAATTCCTGTCAGAAGTTGAGAGGGATGGAGAGAGGGAGGGAGGGAAGGGCGAAGGGGAAAAGGGACAGAGGAAGGAAGGGTCCGGATGGCAGGGGAGGGCCTGGCCAGTGGCAGTGTACAGATCTGAGGAGGTCTCTAGGTTGGTCTTGTCTGTGAAGGAACAAGAGGGAAGAAACCTGCCGTGGCCAGAAGACCAGGTTATCTCATCCTAAAACCACCACAGTGTCTGAAACATCCAGAGAAGGGGACTGACCCTACCCAGGGGGATGTTCCTGGACCCAAGTGAGGGCACATCTGTCTATGAGTCAGGCAGTCCAAACACCACACTGGAAGTTCTGCACAATCAAGGTCAGAGTGTGGAAACCAGGTCAAGGGCGAGTCCTCGGTTTGTCCATTCCTAAGAAGTGAGGGGTGCTGCCCAGACGAGCCTTTTTCTGTTGCTCACTCCACAAAGCCTCCGAAGTTGTTTTCCTGTTTACCAAGTTGGAATTAGAAAAAAAAATCACGGCAAAATCAGTAAGCTTGCCTTTCTCCTAATATCCAAAAGTTAAAAAAAAAAAAAAATCCTCAAACAAAGCTTGTGAATTTTAAAAATTACCTTCTGAGTTTTCACATTGTGTTGGGCGTTTTGCATAGTTGAATTTGAAAACAAAGGTCAGAAGCATTCTTTGTAACTTACTGTAGACATTTCAAAAGAACAATCTTTGACTAATACTAAGAAGTTACAGAAATAGACCATTTGGTCACTGGCTGCTTAAAATGGAAAAGCCAAAGGTTTTCCGGGAGGAAACAAAAGGACGTGAGGAGTCTAGACTCGGATCACTCAGGCGGGGGTGTGTGTGTGTGTCGCTGAGCATGACTGGAAGTTTTAGGGTGCTTGCTCCGTCCTTCCCAAATGCGGTAAGCATTTTGGGGTATGGGTGAACAGGATCTTTAGTTGCAGGACTGTGTCTGAATGAAGGCATTTCCCGGTGGGCATATTCGCATGGGAAGAGCGCATGCATGGGGCCGCCTGCTTCGTGCAGTCCTGCCTGTGTGGAAACAGTATGACTGTCATTCCAGCGAGGGTGTGTGTCCCTGGAGCTGGCATTCTGTGTTACCAGGCAACCCAGTGTGTCTGGGTGTGTCCCCTCCGCACTCTCTCTCCCACTAACGTCTCTGGGCACAGCCCGCCTGGAAGATGTCAGGGCTGTGACCATCCCCACCTGATCAGGTCTCTGACAGCCCCTGTGTCTGGCTTCAGCGAATACACGCACGGAAGCACAAGCTGGGCACGGCCGGGGTTCTCCCTGCTGCCTCTGGAGATGGTGGCTGAAACTGGAAGCTTCCGTCTGGCCATGCATGTGCAGACCTTTCTGTGTCTGACTACTGGACTCTGGAAGGCTCAAGTAGGACCCTGCTTACTGAACCGGCCCCTCCAGGATCGGCTGTCCCTCTCTGGGGGCCAACCTTGGGCATTGGGGGAATTTTGCAACAGGGATGGCACCCGACAGACCCTTTTTCCGCTGTCCTTGCAGGAATCTTTTTGAACTCAATGTTTGGAACCAGCCCAAAGTCTCTCAGTACCACAGGCAGTGATCCTCCTAGGCAAAAACGAAATGTCTGCTAAAGTAAGAAGGCAGACCTATGAGTGCCTAAAACTGGTCCTGAAAGGCATTTTTCAGAAAGGAAAAAAGGGGGGGGGAGGGGATTTAAAAATATTTTTGAAGAAAGCGATATCTTTGAAATAATCAAAGAACTTTCTAGGTTGATTCCTTTAGAGTTCTGTTCTATTTTGATTCTTAGGAGATCTATTTTAATATTAAGGAGGTGGGGAAAATGGGTTCAGAAAAGGAGATGATTTGCTCAAATCTCACAGGGAGGTGGAGACAAGAGTTGGGACTAGAACCTGACCCTGAAGGTCCCCCCACCCCCACCCCCATGGTTTCCCAGCCTGTTTCTGTTTCTGTTTACAGCTGTGTGTCTCTGGGCGTGTCCCCCTCTGGCTGGTGCCCAAGCGGGCTCTAGGTGTGTCCCATCTCTGAAAGGCTCCCGCCAACGACACCGGGTGTTTCTCCACTGCAGGGAAATTCCAGGGGGCAGAGCCTGCCTCAGCTGCGGTGAGACATTATTTCCTTGGGAGGAAACCAGCTCTAGGCAGCCAGGAAAGAAACAGTTTCCATTCTGAGAGGGAGGTGAGGAGGGAGGAGGGAAGCGGGAGGAGGGAAGAGGGAGGCATGGGAGGAGAGAGGAAGGGGGTAGGGATGGAGGGAGGAGGGACGGAGCCACCCTAGGGCCCACAGGCCCCAGGCTCCCTGAAGCCTCCAGACGCAGGTATAAATTTAGACCTTCTATTCCGGTTCCTGCAGCCGGCCTCGCCCTCAGGCCGTACATCTGGCCAGTTTCCCCAGCACAACTGCTCCTCAGACTAGGTGGGGGTGGACCGTGTAGTAAGCCCCTCTCCCGGAGGGGCCAGGTCCTGTCCTACAAGAGCCTTCTAGCACTGTGGAGTTGTGAGGTACAGAGGAACGGAAGAGGATCAAAGCCAGAGGCCTACCACCCTGACTCACATTCAGAACTGGGGCCCCCCATGTTCGCTCACCCCACTAACTCTGCCCCCGAAAGCATCATGGTTAGTCAGCCACGTGCGCACCTGACATGGGGAACTTAGTCCTTAGAACCCAGGCAGGAGGACTGGTTTAGGGCCCTGGGAACGTGCAGGAGGAAGAGCCACAAAACATAATCGTAATGCCTAAGAAACCATGGCATTCTGGTCTCTGCTCAGATGTCCCTTCCCTGACCATCCACACCAGCCCTGCCTCTTCCTCTGCCTCTCACCTGCTTCCTTTCCTTCTGGGGCATGCTGTCCTTTGATGAGGCCACGTGTTCCTCTGTCTCATATGCTCCTCTCCCGATTGGACGATCCAGGAGAGCCAGGGCTGGGTTTGCTCCCTGCCGTAGTGCCCAGAGAAGTTGGTTCTACTAACCACACGCTTGCTATGCGCCACTCGTGGTAGTAAGTGCTTTCAATGCATTGGCTAATCTTATCCTCACTACAGTCCTGTGAGGGTTTTTACCCAGGGAGGAGAAGGAAGTGCAGAGAAGTTGAGAATCTCGCCCAAGGACATATGATTTGACCCTGGCACTGTTCGCGTCTACACCTGCCCCTGATTCCCAGAGCGACTTGGCCTTGTCCCCTCCAGCCTTGCACAGCCTCTGCTGGAAAATCTCCCCCTCTGTTCTGTTCCTGCTGAGTTCCCTATGCCAGCCTCCAGAATGCTGGGCCAAGCCCCTAGCCCCTGCAGCCCGCCCAGCCAGCCGGGCCTCTAGACAGGGAAAAGAGGGGCATTCGTTCCGAGGGAATCCAGAATCACTCCCTGTGAGGAGTCGTTTCTCCCGAATCCAAATCTAAAAGCAGAGCCTCCCGAAAGAAGTCAGCTGTCATAAATCCCCTCCCAAGGAGTTGTGCCACCAAGGAACATGGACTCTTTTCAGAGGAGAGAAGTGTGCAATGGGATAAGAAATCACATAAAACAACAAAAAAAAACAAAAAGCAAAACAAAAAAACAAAAAAAGAAATCACATAAACAGACTACCATACCATACCTCCTATTTTCCTAAGGGCCCAATTATCTTCCCTAAAAGCCACTTGTTTTCCTATAAATGCCCTTCTCCCCCTCCCCTTCCCCTATTAGGATGGTATAAAAACCCCCAATTCTAACTACCTCCTTGAATCACATTTTTCTATGAACTCGCATGTATGTGAATAAAAAAAAATGTCTTTTCTTTTGCAAATCCGTGTTTTGCCAGTTTAATTTGCATGTTCCCAAGAACTGGTTTTCTTCCAGAAAATGCTGAGTGCGATCTGGAAGGAGATACACTGGTGGTGCTGTTTTCCAGACAGAAGGGGATTCGCTGGCCCTGACCATTTGTTGGCAGTCAGGATGGATCTGTGCTCATTCTTCTTCCACCTGGTCACTGTACGTCTGAGGACTCTCTGATCTCTGCAGCTGAGTTTCTTTTGCACAAAGCTAACAGATCCTGGAATGGGCTCTCTCAGTCTCATCAACATGCTTCCCACTGGAAGGCCCGCGGGGAAGAGCCGCAGTCCCCAAGCTGTGGGTCAGAGGGCCTTAGAGGGCAAAGCGGGCACTTACTCAGTGGAATCCACCACGGTCTAAAGGGCAACCTTTAGTTCTTTGGGTCAGAGAGGATCCCTTTTGGCAAGACTGACTCACAGTAATCAAACTCACCAAGCACTGATGTAAAAACCAGATCGCTAGCTTCCTATTTTGCGGAGGTGGCCGACAAGATGCTTCTACTGGCAGGTCTAGACAGTCTCTGCCGCTGTATGAGTCTGGCAGGCAACCACATTACACTGAGATTTCGGTGGGCCTGGGGTCTATTGGTGTATCTCAGTGGCCCAAAGCAATGAAGGGGTCCGATGTCCCTGAGAAGCAGCCCCCTGCCAGACACGTGGTTTGTTAGGAGAAAGCGCCTGTTCCAAAGCTCAAAGCTGATTTCAGAGAATGATGTATAAACACCAATAAACTTGGAGCTGCGCCCATCCACCCAGCCCACCCCCAGAGAGCTCTGGGGAGCACTCAGGCCCCTGAGCCTCTTTCTGCGGTGTCCTCAGCCAGTGGCTGCTGCCCAGCCTGACGCATCTGGTAGGAGATGCCAGAGAGGAGAGCTACTTGGTTGCTGGAGAGTTCCACATTAAGAGAGTTTATTATATTTATGATAAAGAACTCCAAGATCGGCTTGGGAAGACAAGGTTAACCTCTGAACAGAGATCTTGGCACCCTAACACCTAGATTTGGGGGCATCACAAAGAGTTTTCTACCCAAAGAGCAACCCACCTCTGACCCTGCCCCAAAATTACTATGTAGTCACTTTTGGAGTTAAGGTACGATAGTCCCGGGGCGCCTAGGTGGCTCAGTCGTTGGGCGTCTGCCTTCGGCTCGGGTCATGATCCCAGGGGCGTGGGATCGAGCCCGGCATCGGGCTCCCTGCTCTGCGGGAAGCCTGCTTCTCCCGCTGCCATTCCCTCTGCTTGTGTTCCCACTCTCGCTGTGTTTCTCGCTGTCAAATAAATAAAAATCTTTAAAAAAAAAAAAAAAAAGGTACGATAGTCCCCTGAGGCTCCTTTTGAATTGCAAATCCATCTAAAGCAGAATACGGAACTCAACATCCTGAGACTTTTGTAGGTTGGGTAAATGAATTCTAGAACTACCCTGAAATTTCTGGCGATATCTGGGCCCTCCTGTTTCTATGGAAAGACATTCTTTTTCAACAGACTCCTGGGAAACGACCAGAGAAATAAAAGGGAAAAGAACCAGGAGGAAACTATTTATATGTAGATAGAAGCAATTTCCAAGACAATATTGTTCCATAAAAAAGCCAGGTGCAGACCAGGGGCCTAACATCTTAGTATTTAAATAAGAAAAGGCAGCGTTCCATTTCACATTCATTTTGGTCTTCTACTGGTGAGCAGCTCCAGAAGGAAAGAGAAGCTGTTGGTGTTTGAGGCCAGGGCACCAGTAGGGAAAGAAGCGTCTCACCACCTTCTTGTTACAACTATTTTTTTTTTTAAGATTTTATTTATTTATTTGACAGAGAGAAAGAGAGATCACAAGTAGGCAGAGAGGCAGGCTGGGGGAGAGGGGGGAAGCAGGCTCCCCGCCGAGCAGAGAGTCCGATGTGGGGCTCGATTCCCGGACCCTGAGATGACCTGAGCCCAAAGCAGAGGCTCAACCCACTGAGCCACTTAGGTGCTCCTGTTACGACTTTGACTACTGCCCAGGTGCTCAAAGAAAAATCGGTGTTTAAAAATTAATTTGGCCTACTGATAAACTGCAGATGCTCCTGCCTCTAGTTCCCAGACCTGGTTCTGAGCTGGGTGGCTCCCTGGCTCCCGGGTCTCATCGCGGGCCCGGTAGCTCTGCACATGCGCGGTGCAGAGACCCAAGGACCTGGGCAAAGGAGCAAGTGTCAAGTGGGGGCGGCACAGACGGTCCTCCAGCAAGACTTGGGGCACAGTCCGCATCTTCGCTTATAATGCCCAGAGGGACTAGAAGGACAAGCCTCTAACCAAAGCCACTGAGACTAGGAAATGAAGGACCCCACAAAAAATCTGCTTTGTCCTCTTTTTCCTGCCTCCATTCTTGCTAGGACCTGCACCCCTACGCCCCACCACTGCCACTCCACACATGCCCCTTGATGCAAATAGCGTGTGTCCTCCTCATAAAGGGCAAGGAGTTAATGATTTCTCTAGAATAGTAACATCTAAGGCAGGACCGGTGCGAATGACTAGAGGAAGCCATCCTAGGCAGATTCCAGACCACAGCAAGACATCTCAACGTCAAGACCCCCTGGCTCCAAGGAAAAACACCTGGGCCCTTTGAACACCTGAGAAGTTCCATACACCAGACCACCTCCTCGATAAAAACCCCAGACCAAGAACCTAGACGGGACTGACTTTCCTTTCCTTTCTGAGTTTCCTGGACTCTGCACCTTCTCTCTCTCTCTCTCTCTCTCTCTCTCCATCTCTCGCTGCAGTAAACTCTGCTTTCACGTCCTGCTGGCTCACGTTGCATTTCTATACTGGGAGCAGCCACAGACCCTCTTGGCTAGTCCTGCGGCACCCCCTCTGGGACCCCAGACCTGGCCTGCAGGCATCACCACCAGATGCCGTGTGGGCCAACCCAGCAGATGGCAGCGTGTGGCCGGCCTGCTGAGGAAGGGTGCCAGCCGCGTACAGCACACAGCATCGGGGACCCGATGGCTGCCCGGAGAGAGGACTGGCAGAGTGACTCGAAGGACAGGAGGGCACAGTGGGCAGGACGAAGCTGGTCCTTCACCTTTTCCGTTACATAGAATGCTCTGGGGTCTGCTGAGGCCTTTGGACCCTTCCTCAGGGTGAGATTTTTATTTGTTTGTTTTTGAGTAATCTCTATACCCGTGGGGCTCTAAGTCACAGCCCAGAGATCACGAGTCACATGCTCCACTGACTGACCCAGCGAGGTGCCCCCAGAGTAAGATTTTTAAATGCATAAAGTAAAACACCCAGGATCACAAAGGAAGCCAATTATATTGAAATACAATGTGGTGGTGGGCCGGACGACGGCTGTGAGTTTGAAGTCAGGATGAGCGTAGATGCAATTCAATGTTGGCCATAGCCCTGGTGCGATATAAAAAGAGCCGTGACTCCCACTCGGGACAGAGTCCCAGGAACCGCCCGAACTACCGCACAAGATGATGTCTACACACACAATTGAAGGAAATGCTAGATTTCAATGAAAGATTAGCGAAAATAGACATGTACATTTTTCCCGCCCGAGGGCATGAACGCCCAAAACCCAGGTCACAGGCTAAGAAACTGAGCAGTGCCGGTCTGAAGGCGCACGGGGTGGAGAAGAACAAATGCATTGCTGGCCCGTCCCCCAGACCAGTGTGCGCTCCTGCCATTCAAAGTAAGTGCCAGAAACAAAAACAAGAACAAAAGTGAGTATCAGAGACCCAAAAGGCACGGCAGGGGCAGAAGAGAGCCAAGAGGGGTTCGGGGACTGGCTTCTGCTGAGACGTGCTGCCCCAGCTGGAAGCAGGTGTGACGTTGAGGGGAGTGGATGTTCCCCACCCAACACCCCCACGCCCTCTGGTGACCAATGGAAATCGGGGCCTGGGTGGGAAGACCGGTCAGGGCTCCTCTCCCTCGCGTTTCTCCATCAACCCTCAAACGCCTCCCCAGGTCACTCCTGGGGAGACCCTGCCTCAGTACCCCAAGGAGCCACCTCCCCTCAAAAGTACTTCACTTCACCTCGATAATGGCCAACAGGGAGGAAGTCGGGGGAAGTCATTCCCTCTGCTAATGCTTCAACCCTAACAGATACTCTGAGTCTTATTAAAAAGAGAACACAGAAAAAAAAAGAGAGAGAGAGAGAGAACACAGGGACGCCTGGGTGGCTCAGTCTGTTGGGCATCCAACTCAGACTCTTGACTGCAGCTCAGGTCATGATCTCAGGGTCGTGAGATCAAGCCCCACATGGGGATCCAGGCTGAGGGTGGAGCCTGCTTAGGATACTCTCTCCCTCCCTCTCCCTCTCCACACTGCTTGTGTTCAAGCTCTCTCTCTCTTATTCTTTCTCTCAAATAAATACATAAAATCTTAAAAAAAAAAAAAAAAGAAGAGGCACCTGCTCTTCTGACTGAGCCAGCTAACCCCCACCCCTCCACCGCCACTGGAGAATTTCCTTCAAGCAGCCAGGAGGTAATCTGTCACAAGAGCCCCCTCTGCATCCCCCCCAAAGGAGCAGGAGGTAATCCTCAGAATAAGACCCCCTGCCCCACCTCGAAGGGAAAGTGACCTTGCCTGAAGCAAATCTTCTCTTTTGCTAATAACTTCCTGCCCCGCTCTCCTTTCAATAAAAACCTTCCATTCTGTACAACTCTTGGAGGTACCCCTGTAATTGCTGGATGAGATACTGCCCAGTTCAT
>CM053605.1:4949197-4961439 GCA_028646535.1 Procyon lotor | reverse complement strand
CAGAGAGAGAACACAAACAGGCAGAGTGCCAGGCAGAGGCAGAGTTCCTGCCAAGCAAGGAACTCGATGTGGGGCTCGATCCCAGGACCCTGGGATCATGACCTGATCCGAAGGCAGAGGCTTTAACCCACTGAGCCACCCAGGCGCCCCTTTTCTTTCTTTTTTAAAGATTTTATTTATTTGAGACAGAGAGAGAACAAGCAGGAGGTAGGGGCAAAGGGAGAAGAAGAAGCAGACTCCTTGCTGAGCAAGGAGCCTGATGTGGGGCTCATTCCCAGGACCCTGGGATCATGACCTGAGCCGAAGGCAGACTCTCAATCAACTGAGCCTCCCAGGCGCCCCAGCTGGGAATTTTTCATAAGGAATCTCATATTGGACTTTTAAAAGCCTCTCAAGGTTAAGGAAAGCCACCACCCGACTTTGCCTGCAATATGTATAGATTTGAGTGAATTTTTCTCTTCCTGAGGTCCCCAAAGTCTCCTAAGCCTTCCTGAGCCTGCCAGAAAGTGATCTTCTTTTGTTATCTGGTAAAATTGCTAGAAACCCTGTAAGCAGGGTACCAGGCCATTTTTTTCCAAGTGCCTTTATTGGCTCTATAAAGCCAACATTAGTTCCTTAAAGCCATTTGATCATATCTGAATCCATACATTTTATTCTCAAATATGATATTCCAGTGAAAGCCTTGGTAATATAACCAATGTTTCCAATTCAACCTGTTACAAGGAGAAAGATTCTTACTGAACTTAAGCAAATAAATATGCTGTCATAAAGAATATTCGCCAAGTTTCCCACTTCTGGAGGGACCAGGCAGGCAGGGAGAAAAAGTCAATGTTTCATCTTTGTTTACAGAGGTATACTTTACTAAATTGCTATAAGTTATAGTTAGCTTAAGAAAAAAGAGAAAAAAGTTTCCTTAAATCTGGAAAAAGCAAAACATTAAAGAATCAGCAATATTTCCAAGAAAAAGTAATAAAAAATTACCATCCTCCTCCTCAGTTCATTCAGTCTCATGCTAATTTTGGTCTGCTTGAATTCACTTTTTTCCATTAGTTTTAGAAATTCTTAGCCAGTTCAGTCTTATGATCGTAAAGTTATCAGAAACCTATCTTTGTCAAAGTCCTTTCCATGAATTTCCTTGAAGAGGAAGCACTTTTGTAAGAACACTTTTGCAAAAGCATCAGAGTAAAAGAGTAACTTTCCGTACATGACAAAGGTGTATAAATGACCATGTAAAGATCAGTAAAGATCTGAGGAGAGGGGCACCTGGTTGGCTCAGTCAGTTGGGCATCTGCCCAGGGCCCTGGGGTCAAGCCCCACACTGGGCTTCCTGCTCAGTGGGGAGTCTGCTTGTCCTTCTCCCTCTGCCCCTCCCCCTGCTCATGCTCTCGATCCCTTGACAAGATGCCTCTTCGTGTCTCATACTTCATTACCAAAAACACATCTTACTTTCCTTGCATACAGAGTTGTTTCCCTTACTATTTCTCCTATTTTTTTCAAGATTTTTGGATTTTTAGATAATCTCTGCACTCAATGCGGGGCTCGAACTCATGACCCCAAGATCAAGACTCTCATGCACCACCACCTGCACCAGTCAGACGCTCCTATTTCTCATAGTTTTAATGTCATTTATTGGAATTGTTAATCCTTAGAAACCTGAATTTCCACTGAAAACTAAGACGTAAATCGTTATAGTAGTGTTGCTTTTTTTTTTTTTTTAAGATTTTATTTATTTGACAGAGAGGTAGAGAGCACAAGCAAGCAGAGTGGCAGGCAGAGGCAGAGAGAGAGAAGCAGGCTCTGTGCCGAGCAAGGAGCCCAATGCCAGGCTGGATCCCAGGACCCTGGAATCATGACCTGAGCTGAAGGCAGCCACTTAACCAACTGGGCCACCTAGGTACCCCAGCAGCATTCACTGGCAAATTTATAAATACGGTTCATAATTTCTGGAAGCATACACTTTTTTATAGCACAATTTTCCAATGTAGTACAAACACATCCAAGTATCTTTTAGTTTCTCTGTAATAAGAAGCAAAATGTAGATAAACTCATGTTCAGTAATTAATGATTTTATCTTAGAAATAATCTAGATATTCAATGAGTTTCCATCACTTAACTTAGTAAAACTCTAATGGCAGAAGTTACCAAATGATTTTGGAAGGCTTGGATTTTTTTCCTTTTTTTTTTTAAGATTTATTTATTTCTTTTAAAGAGCGAGCACAAGCAGGAAGGGGAGAGGGTGAGGGAGAGAGAACCGCAGGCAGACTCTGCACCGAGCCCAGTGCATGGCTCAACCTCACGACCTGAGCTGAGACCAAGTGTTGGACACTCTCAACCGTGCCACCCAGGCGCCCCTGATTGGGAGGGTATTGTTAGGTATACACACCATAAAACATAACGATGGCTAAAAAGTTCATCTAAAAGTTCTTATTCCATTACATCTATCTAAGTCACTGGTTACCGATACTATGCTTATACTTTATGAGATGTTAGATGGAGTCAGCCATCATCCCAAGCTATTTTTCTTGCTGACAAGTTTTGTAACAGAGATAACGTGAATTTTTTTGACTAGTAAACCCAGGCTGAATAAAAGTTGTATGTCTGCATTATATTTAATGCTGAGATTCTGAAGACACGTCTATTTTTATTTAAAAGATTTTATTTATTTGTTTGTTTATTTATTTGACAGAGAGAGAGATCACAAGCAGGCAGAGAGGCAGGCGGAGAGAGAGGGGGAAGCAGGTTCCCTGCTGAGAAGAGAGCCCGATGCGGGGCTCGATCCCAGGGCCTTGAGATCATGACCTGAGCGGAAGGCAGAGGCTTTAACCCACTGAGCCACTCAGATGCCCCAAGACATGTCTATTTTTTAAAAAAGATTTATTTATCTATTTGAGAGAGAGAAAGAAAGAGAGCTCATGATCAAGGAGAGGGAGAGAGAGAATCTCAAGCAGACTCCCTGCTTAGCCAGATCCCAGGACCCTGAGATCATGACCTGAGCCAAAATCAAGAGTTGGCCACTCAAACTGTCTGAGCCACCCAGGCGCCCCTGAGGACATGTCTATTTTAATTAAACCAATCAACTTGTTGTTATTGTTAAGATGTTAAGTATTTATTTGAGAGAGAAAGAGACAGCAAGAGAGGGAATACAAGTGGGGGTAGGAAGAAGCAGGCTTCCCACTGAGCAGGGAGCCCGATGCTGGACTTGGTCCCGGGACCCTGGGATTATGACCTGAGCCAAAGGCAGATGCTTAACGACTGAGCCACCCCGGCACCCGGGACAGTTGCTTTTAATTTCTCAAAGAATTAGGTTGAATGATAAATTGAGGTGCTGATCTGCCCACCCAACTACATTATCTTAAAGTTGCTTCTTTTTATCAGTGAGATGTCCAACTAAGATAGAAATCAAAAAGTTTCTGTGTTCTAGAGCTTCAGGGTTTAACGCAATATGTCTCTGTAAAGTTTGTATCGAGTACTTTAACAAAGGCTTTCTTTCTGAGTGCACAGTTCAACCTTGGGCCAATTCACCTTAGGGGGAAAAAACCTTTACTGTTGCTTCTATCAGTCCCTGAACAGCATTTTTAGGATCCTCTAGGAGAAATTCTGGTCGTCTGTTTACCCCATGAGACGGGTTTTCCTTGGGGAGCCATCTGTTAACTACAGTATAATTACAGGTAGAAAGAACACCCCTTTGCAGCTAATCAAGGTCCTTGTGAGTGGGGTTGGAGTGGCCAGTGACCTTCCTAATTCTTCTCTAAATTTGGTAGATTATTCTGGAAGTGGAGGTAAAAGGATTTTATCCTTTAAAAGTTCTGCTATGTGTCTCTGTTTGCATGAATTCTTTGCGGTCAGGATCCAGGATATTCCCACAAAAGACATTGCATAGAAAGACCTGAGGCCGGTAGAGCCTGATTACAAAGCCCTACAGAGCCCTGGAGAGTAGGAGGAGTTGTACAGCGAAGTGAGCCCTGCCCTCCTCCCCCCATAGGCCCTTCCATTCTGCAAAATTCATTTCCTGGTCCTCAGCATTTTACACAGGTAACCAGTACCCAGGGCCTGGAGATCTAATCAGAATGTTCGCTGTCAATCTCAAAGGAAAAGGGAAGCTAAAACGGGCAGGTGGGGCAGGATTTTGAGAAGGTGAATTCACCTTGAATGTGGACTTCAATTTTTGTTCTAAGTCTAAAATTTCTGTTCTTTCATCTTGCTAGGGGAGTCCCTGAGGGTAGCCATTATATTCCTTTGTGTCCCCTTTTTAATTGTTTTTTTTCCATTAGAAAAAAAAAAGTTTTTTCCTATAGGTACCAATAAGACCATTGTTAGGTGAGTGCTCTCTAAAATTTTCTCTTTTGAATACAGCCAATTCAGAGGATGCATTATCTGGCCATTGACAAAAAGGCATCTTATATTAATCTCAATGGTGACTCAAACCGATTAAGTCTTTTCCTGGTTTAGCCATGGATGCCAGAAGCATTCCAAAAGAGGCCGCAGAGGATGCCGTCCTCAGGAGATCCAGAGAGCTCACTCCCTTCATCGGCCTAAGAAAGCCAAGACCTTTAATGTCACAAGCAGTAAGAATGGTGGCTCCGGTCTCCCTTGAGAACGTGAGACACCTCCAGTCACAACAGACCTGCCATCTGTGACACCAGGCAGGCGGTACCGGGATGGGACATCCATCACCACCACCACCACCAAGGGCCCCTTATGGGCCGAAAGCCCTTAAGACAAACTCCCCTGAGAGGTGGCTCAGTCAAAGACAAGGCTGCTTTTCAGATCTAGAACCTACTGGGCTGTACGCCAACGCCTGCCGGTACATGCCTCCTCCAGTGAGAATATTCTCCCTGGTCACAAAGCCAAGCTCTCAAGACATGGAACGGGACGAAAGGAAAAGGCTCCTATGGGCTCTGACTCTCCTTCTTATGACAAAGGACACAAAAGACAGAGCCCAAAGGAAACGACGACTATCTCAGTAGACACGAGAGTACCCATGACAAATCTTTACCAGAGTCACATATTCAAGGAACTACTTCACACAAACATTTTCTCCTGCTAATCTGAATTTAGAAAAAGGAAAGAGGACTCTCACCGCGCTCGCTTCCATCGGATTCTACAGGTGGAGATCCAGGAGACTGATCTGGTAAGAATTCTTACCTTCTGCGGCTCTCTCAGCTGTGGCCGCCCTGGAGGAAGCTGTGTCCAGCCGGCGAAGGTCCCTTTGCAGGTCACCGAACTGTCAGGGGGTGGGGGGGGAGAACTGTTCCTTCTTTCTAGGTTCTTTGGCTGCTCTAATACTTCAGTTGACGTGAAACAGATTAATAGGAGAAAAATGAAATAAATAGGAGAAAAAGAAAAAAATTATTTTATTTTAAAAAATTTATTAGTTTACATACAGGGGCCCCATAAAAACATGAGACCCAAAGGCCGTCAGACAATTGAGGCTCACATGCCATCCCGAGCTAAAGAGAGAAATGGGGCTGGGGCTGCAAAGGGGAGGAGGGCAATTTGCAGGAAGATGAGAAGAGCAGATGTTTCCTAGGCAGATGTTGGCCGTGCCATGTGGGCCCTTCAGATTAAAAAAAAGTTATCTCTGGTAATAACTCTCTTTCTGGGCCAGGCTCCCCATCTAAATTCTTTTAGACAATTAAGGGAGAGGTAAAAGTTTTTGTTGAGTCTGCTGAAACTTGATTGCCTTCAGGTCAAAATAATCTCTACATGCCAAAGTGGCACATTTGGGGTGGCATATTCTGTTCCCCTTCCCCTAAAAAAGGTATAGAAACTGCTATCTTTAATTCATTTCCTCTTATAGTCAGACTTGGTCGTAATTCCAAGTTGTATAAAGTAGCCATGTAGCTGTTTGGAAGATTCTGGAACAAAAGGCAATGTGTAACCAGTGGGGAGTTCTGCATCTGCCAGCCTATTTTTCTTCATCATAGCAACTGGACTTTTACACCAGGAATGTTTCTAAGCCCTTTCAATGTATAAACTCATTTAATTCACCAACTCTATGAGAGTTACTACTGTTATTCCCATTCTTGAGAAGAGAATGAGACACAAAGAAAGTGATTTGCCCAGCACACAGCCAGTGAGGGAAGAGCCCGGGCAGTTGAAATGCCATACAAAGCACAGTACTTCTCACACTGAGGCTGGACCTCAAGGCACTGGTTCCCATCACACCTTCCACTCACGAGTCTTGTGACTTATAGCCACACAAGGAATATTATTCAGCCATGAAAAGGAATGGGGGTACAGATACATGGGACAACCTAAGAGAACTTAAAAAAATTATGTTCAATGAAAGGATCCAGACACAATAAGCACACATTTTGGATTCTGTTTATATGAAATGTCCAGAGGAGGCAAATCCGTAGAGACAGAAAGCAGATTAGTGGTGGGGCTGGCAGAAGGGGGAGATGACGAGTGACTACTAATGAGTCTAGGGTCTCTTTTGGGGTGATGAAGTGCTCTGGAATTTGTGTGGATGATCGCTCAAATTTGTGAATATATTTTAAAACTACTGAATTATATAATTTTAAAATATATTTTTATTAAGTAAACTCTACAACTAATGTGGGGCTCAAACTCATGACCCTGAGATCAAGAGTTGCATGCTCTATTGACTGAGCCAGGCAGGTGCCCTGAGTTATATATTTTAAAGGGGTAAATTTTACAGTATGTGAATTATATATAAAAAACAAAACAAAACAAAACAAAATGCTGGTCTAATGAGAAGAATACTTAAATTTAGTAAGTAAAGCTGGAGAAGAGTAGTGGAATATACCATCCCCAAATATGCCACATTGGCATAAAGATTATTTTGAGTGGAAGGCAATTAAGAAAAAACAGATACAAGAAAAACTCTCTGCCCTCCTCTTATTTGCCTAAAAGCAAGACATAACTTTATAGAGGTGTCCCCACTCCCCTCTACCAGGAAGTTAATCACCAGAGAAAACTCCAGACCCTTATTAGCCTGGAGATGGCACCAGAGGAGTCTAAATGACAAACCTGTCTACCATTACTTTCCTCATATACATTCCTTCCCACAATTTGCCTCCCAAGAAACTCAAAAGTCCTTTTCCTTTGTCTTGTCACTTTTCTAAAAATACATTGTTCTTTTGTTAATATGCTATAATAAGCCCAAGTTCTAACCACTCCTTTGAGTTACTCATCAGTGGGTACTCCCTTGGGTATGTGTGATGTACTTTTTAATAAACTTGGTTGGGGTGCCCAGGTGGCTCAGTTGTTAAGTGTCTGCCTGCAGCTCAGGTCATGATCCTGGGGTCCTTGGATCGAGCCCCGTGTCAGCTCCCTGCTCGGCAGGAAGCCTGCTTCTCCCTCTCCCACTCCCCCTGCTTGTGTTCCCTCTCTTGCTGTCTCTCTCTCTCTGTCAAATAAATAAATAAACTTTATAAACTTGTTTATTTTTCTCTTGGTAATCTGTCTTTGGCAGTCTAATTTACAGGGCTCTTGTCAGAGAATTTAAGGTGGGTAGAGAAAAACAGTGTCGTTTTTCTTCTCCTATACTCCTACAGAAATCCCCATGGTCTGGCTTTTTTCTATGTCTCAGCTCCTATCTCTCCCACCCCTTAGCTTCCATGACCAGCCTTTGTGGACTTATTCAGTTGTTGGGAGTTTAATGTGTCTCTTCCTTGTTCAGAGTCTAAGAGAAGGCCTGGCTCAGCAGAGGCATCACTGCATCCCAGAAGCCCTCCTGTCTTCTGCCTAAGGCTGGGCCACTGCCACCTTGTGTAGCATCCACCATGCTACACTCACCACCATGGTCATGTGCTCAGGGTCAGACTTCCCCAATAAACTCTAGGCTCCATGAAAGTAGGGATGGGTTGTTTTGTTCACTATTCTATCTCCTGTCACCAGCACTGAAAGAGGAGACACTTACAAATCCACTGAGGAGAGAACACAGGGCCCAGACACAGAGAACACTGTGGCTTTCAGAGAGCCCTGCTGCTCTGAAAGGGCAGGGCTCCTTCCCTTGCAAGGCCCCAATTGATGTCAAGTCCTATCCTTCCAGCCCTTTCAAAGATAAACCTCACATGAATCCATTTCACATAAGCCCTTTTATTATTTACTCAGATAATACATGTGCCTGATGCATCAGGCAAGCTCTTGACTTATTTCTGAAGTGAATTTTAAAACTTCTTGATTAAAAGTTTTGAGCAGTCTTTTTTGATCATTTTATTTTCATCAAAATAAAAGTGTTCTTTAATGCCCATCCCTCATTACCCTCTCCTCCACCCACCTCCCCTCTGATAATCAAGAGTCTCTTTCTTGGTTTGTCTCTCTCTTTTTTTTGCTCATTTGTTTTATTTCTGAAATTCCACACAAGTGAAATCATATGGCATTTGTCCTTCTCTGATGGACTTATTTCGCTTAGTAGTATACTCTCTAGCTCTATCCATGTCATTGCAAATGGCAAGATTTCATTCTTTTTTACAGCTGAATAATATTCTTTTGTGTATATATACCACATCTTCTTTACCCATTCATCTATTGATGGACACTTAGGATGCTACCATAGTTTGGCTATTGAAATAATGCTGCAATAAACATAGGGGTGCATTTATCCCTTTGAATTAATGTCTTTGTATTTTTTGGATAAATACCCACTAGTGCGATCACTGGGTCATAGGGTAGTTCTATTTTTAATTTTTCGAGGAACCTCCATGCTGTTCTCCACAGTGGCTAGACCAGTTTGCATTCTCACCAATATCACAAAAGGGTTCCTTTATCTCCACATCCTTACCAACACTTACTTCTGAGCAGTCGTGGATGTTTAGGGTAGAACTGAGCACAAGGATGTGATCAACAGGGAACTATATTACTATTCTCTCAAAGACAACCAGCTAGTTAATTCTGACACTTCCTTGACACAGAACAGCAACCAAACACAGTTGCTGTCACCTATTTATTAAGCACCTACTATGGTCTAGGCACTTTACAAATATCATCTCCAATCATCGCCCCAAACTCTGCCAGGACATATTCTTATCCACATTGTATACATGAGAATACTGTACATATAATCAGGAGAGAAGTAACTCAGCAAAACCATAAACTAGTATTAAAGTATTTTCTTTTATACAATGTAAGGAAAGACTATTCAGAGATTTTCAATCACTGGAACTTTTTTATTTTTTAGGAACATTTCAAAATGCTTATTAGGAATTTGTGATTCAATAAAGAGAGGGAAAAAGAAGACAGGGTATTTCTGTGTGCAAGACCTGAAATCATATTCCGGTTCCATTTCCTCCTTTTTCCACTTCTAAAATTAAAAGAGCACAGGGTTTCCTCATACTAATGAAGTAATAATGAATAAAAGTAAATGACTTACACGACACAAAGAAAAACCAAATTCATATTCATATTGCAATAAAAGAAACTAATCAAAGGACAGTCTACTTTACAACCGTAAGCTAAAAATGGAATAAGAAGTATTTTGACAAACAGGTGAATCCTTAAAGGATTAATGGTAATGAGGGACATGCTAGCTGCCTAGCCCTCACCTGCTCAGAACAGACCATCTTTCACCAAGCAAGAGAAGCACCTACCATTTGCCAGCTGGGTGTTGGGATCTCTGTATTGTTAAAGTTTTCAAGATATAAAAAGACAAACAGATATAACAGATCCCATGGAAGCTGAGGACTTGGGGACTGAGGCTGCAAGGCAGATGACTCAACTTGGATGAACTGCTTCGCTACTAATTGGTGGACTTGGCCCAGACTTCTGGCCCTAAATTTCAGCAGCTTCATCTGTAAATGAGGAGTTATGCTGGCCCTGCCCTGTCTTAAACTGACCCAACTCTACTCAGTGAAAATACCTTCCTCGTAGGCCCAAATAGGCTTCGGAAATTAAAGTAAGGCAATTATGACCTGAGAAATGGCTACAGTAGGAAAAAAAGAGAGAAATAAGGAGGCTTTTCCTCCCAACTCCCAGAAATGACCACGATTCATGTGAATTCTCCAAGATCACAAGAGGCCAACATTCTAGAGTTCGGGTGCTCTCCAGGCATCACCTAGTGTGGTCTCCTGCACCTCACAGGGCCGCTCTGCCCCAAAGACAGCCAGGAACAGGTACTTCTGCCCTCCACCCCCACCCCCCCAGCCTCTGAACCTTTTCTATTTGCCAGACCACAGCTCTGTTAATCAAGATGCCATAGGCTGCATGTAACTTGAGCCAAACTTACTTTTAAGATTTTATTTCAGCCAGAGAGAGCATGGGATTGGGGGAGGGGAGGTGGAAAAGGAGAAGCAGCCTCCCCGCTTAACAGGGAACCCCAAGGGCGCTTGATCCCAGGACAGCAGAATCCTGACCTGAGCAGAAGGCAGCCGCTTAACCAACTGAGCCACCCAGCTGCCCCCGAACCAAACTCCAGGCAGAGAAAAAAACTGGCGGGAACCAAGCCAGTTTATTAAATTGTGGTTGTTTTGGAAGGTGGGTTTACTACTTTTCCTATTTTCCATTAAGGACTTCTGTGGACTTAACCTCTCTGTGCTTATTTCTCCATCTGTACCTGGTTAGGAAAATTATGGCACTTAAAACAGGGTCTGGCGTCTAACTATTCAGTGAAAGCCAGTGATCGTGATTCCTTTCGAAATGTTCTACTACGAACATGTGTTATTTGTATTACGAAAAATATTTTTTCTGAAGTTGCATTGATTACTGTCTTTAACGTACCTTAACAGAAAAAAATTTTACCTTTTCTCCATCAGTGTTCTCACTCCTTCCCCAAACCCACATTCCCAATTTGAAGGAGCAAGTTGCAAACTACTGGAGTAATTTGAGGAGTTGTCCTTTTTTTTTTTTTTGGTATCACATTCCAAAACTTTATAAAGAGCTGTCTGGCCAGCTCCCGCGCTAAAGCGCGCGGACCGAGGAAAGAAATCTGTGCAGAGACGGCCTCGGGCTTTCCTGGCGGCGAGTCGCTCCCACCTCACCCAGATCGGCCATCAGGGCGCGCGACGGAAAATGGAGGCGCCCGGCTCTCCCCGCAGAGGCCGCGAGCTCCGCGCCTGCGCCTGCGCGCCCGCTCGGCCCCACCTCGGCTCGCGAGGCCGTTGCGACCGTTGAGGGAGGGCAAGGGGAGGGGAAGGAGCGCCGCACAACGCCCCACCCGGCGCCCGAGCGCGCTGTTCCGGTGAGCCCGGCTCCGGCCCCGGTAGTCCGCTCCAGGCCGCCCCGGACCACTAGCCGCTCCGAAGAAGCCGGCCTCGCTCCGTGCTTTCCCTCCAGCCCTTTGTGTCCCGGCGCGCGTCGGAGGGAACGCGGGAACGCGCGCCGTGCCGTGCGCCTGCGCAAGGGGGCGGGATGGCGCGCCCTGCCGGGAGACGGGAGTGGGCGCTGCTCCTGGTCGCCCAGTCCCGCCCCGCCCCCAACCGCCATTTCGTGCTCGGGCGCGCTGGGCCTCCGCGTGATGGACGCCCGGAAGCGAGGACAACAAAGGCCCCAGCGCAAGGGCTGCTCGGCCTGCTGATCTTTCCGCTGCTCGTGGGACGTAGATGGCGCCCAGACGCTGAAACTGTGCCCGAGTATGGGGAGAAATGGGCTCTTCTACCTCATCCAAGCATCTGAGTGGGCCCTCGAACTGGCCCCCGGCGGCGGTGGGGGTCGGGGGGGCGGGAACATGCATGGCCTCGTATGTTCACAACTCTGGGCTGTGCACCTTGCCATGTGTGCACAATTTCGGGATAGCGCGCACGTCCCAGTATGCCCAAACTTGTGTTTGCACCATCCGACGTGCACGAACCGGTGGGTTTCCATGTGTCCTCTGTGGCATCATCTCGAGGATGCTTCCATCCGATTATGTGCGCAATTGTGTTTGCTCCGATTGGCTGTCTACACAGATCCGTGGATGTACGGACTTGGGTTTACACGAACCCAAGATGTGCACAGGTGCGTAGATTCATGAATCTGGTGTATGCAGCCAACTGTTTGCCCTGGGCTGTGTGCAGACCCACGAGTGCAAGCTGAGCCTCCCGCAGTTTGGAGCACCCGTGAAAACTCACGTTTCTGGCCTGTTTTGGATTCTTTTGCTGAGTTTACATGCAAAGCATAACCACCTGCTCTACTCTGTGCTATTCTTAACCTTACCTCTATTCTTTCCTCCAAACTCATTGAATTCATGCTCTGGCCCCCACTTTGCAATGGGGTCATGCAGTGACAGTGACGGGCAGCCAGTGAGAGAAACAAAGAAATGGGCAGTAAAGGGCAACACGATGAAGCTGGGAAGGAGGCCC
>CM053605.1:4937653-4949097 GCA_028646535.1 Procyon lotor | reverse complement strand
CTACCTGCGTCAGTGGAGATGGAGGGAGATCCTGCCTGCGGAATATTTGCAGGAACAAGGTGTTGAGGAAACATAGGATGTTAGCATTTCTGCCAGGCTGACTAGAAATTCCCTAGTCTGGCCCTCCTTGTCCTGTTATCAAAGAGCCACTTCTTGGTGTGCCTTTCGTATAGTTAGGGATATTTTCTTGTTATGCTCGCTATCCTAGGTACATTTTAAAAGCATAAAAATATATCACCTCTGGGGCGCCTAAGTGGCTCAGACGGTTAAGCATGTCTGCCTTCAGCTCTGGTCATGATCTCAGGGTCCTGGGATGGAGCCTCATGTGAGGCTTAAGCTCCTGGGAGCTTAGCTTGCTCCTCTCTCTCCCTCTGCCCCACAACCACCCCCCACCCCCCCCCCCGCTCACGCTCTTTTTCTCAAATAAGTAATATCTTTAAAAAATAAAAATAAATACATAACTTCTAACATATCTCTACATTCCCATTGCGAACCCCTTTACAACTACCCCATTATCGTACTGCCATCTGAATGTGTCTCATGATGAAGAATGGGCCACTTCATAGGACAGCCTTTTTGATGAAACATGTATAATATACTTTTATAAGGATCCGATCTTTGTGATCTGAAATGAAGTTTTTTATTCTGCCACCCAAAAGATACTTTCTGAGGATATGCTGTGTTAGCCTTGTGTTAGGGCTAGGCAGTGAAAGGGAGCAAAATATACTACTCCAAAGTATGCCTCACTGTTTATTTTAGGCTGGTTATTTTTCACAAAGCAGACAAAGGTGAAACTGTGAAAACTGTGTAGACGTTACCCTTTTGTAAGAGATATTTACATTTAGAAGGGAAATCTCCATTTGTAAGGGTGTCTTCCTCACTGTTCCAGGAAGGGGAGGATGGGTCTAAATCTCTGGAGACTCTTATCAATGGAAAAGACACCAATTTAAATCTACACAATAAGCTTACATTTGTTTACTGTGCTTTGCTCGTAACCTCCCGTAATTGGCTCCCTACCCCCAGCATCTTTTGTCTTTAACTGAGGGGTATTCAAGGTGTTGGCTTTGGCCATTTTGGAGACTTACTCTTGTATATTTTTGTTCGTTTTTCTCTTGCTAATCTGTCTTATATCAATTTAATTAATTAGGCTAACCAAAGAACCTAGAAAGGAATAAGGGAAAACTTCACCACCCCTGCAGCAGCCAGATTTAGTTTCTGCGTCTTGGAGCTTAAAGACCCAAATCGCAGAATATCAGGGTCCAAGAGCAAATGGCTTCTTCACACCTGATAAGCTGAAAGTCTATGCAGTGTGAATTACGGCCCACGGGGCTGTCCCTGTGCATCCTGAATTAAAAGTCTAGGGAGGGGATGCCTGGCTGGCTTTGTCGGTAGAGAGGCCCTTGATCTCTGGGTTGTGGGTTCTATCCCCATGTTGACTGTAGAGATTACTTAAAACAAGGGAGCCGTGGAGGTGCAGACCGGACAGGTGCACAACCACCCGCCCCCACAGGGAGTGACCTTGTCAAACCCAGCCTCCCTCTCCCACATGTGTTCCACAGTTGTCCGGGTCCTGGGCACGGTCCATAGTCCTTGCTCTTGGGGGCGGGGTAGGCTTTGCGCATGATCAGGGCACCAGGCACTTCATTTAGAAAGAACCAGTAGGGACCTTTCTCAGAAGGGGGTTGGGGACACAGTTCCCCGAGTTGCCTTTAGGGATGGGGGCGATCCTGCTGAGCCCACTTGGCTGCCACTTCTGGGCAGCCCTGCCTGCCTGGGAGGCAGAACTTTGGGGATAAATAGCCCTTGTACCAGTGTCACTCAGGCAAGGTTGACACACCACTACTTTAATCCACCGGTAGGGCCGCAGGCTGGAACCTCCTAGGAAACCAAGCCTGAGATCTGATCTCAATGGAATCTGTGTAACCTAGAAGTAGGTGAGGTGGTCCCACCCCCTCTCCAGCTGAACCAGCAGGTTGTGCTGGGTCACTGTTCTGCATGTCACCCTTTCCCCAAAGCCAGGGATCTGGGTGATAACATTCTCTCGCAACGGCCCTTTCTTGGAGAATGCTCTAGACCAGTTCCCTGGCCTCCCAGCCCCGGAGCAGAGGGCCAGAACTGCCCCCTCCGAATGCGTGCTGGGCGTGGAGTCCGTCCCCAGGAAACACCTGGTGGGGAATTTCTCCAGCTCTCACGAATAAACCAGAGACCTAGAATTGCACCACCCTTGGGCATCTTCTTACCTCCAAGGGTCACATTAAAGACAGGAGGGACCGTTTGCAGAAGAATAAACGCTACCTTTTGCCCTCCGACTTCCTGCAGAGGTCTGTGGGCTTGGGACGGGGCCTGTGTAAATTTAATGGAAAACTCCAATAGGGAGGCAGTCCTCTTGAGCCTGACCTTGCCCTCCAGGAAGCCGTTTAAAAAATGTTTCTCCTCTAAGGAGTGACTGGAAGTCAGGATGCCTCGGTCACCATGCAGAGGAGTAAGACATTGCTATGGACTCCGGGAGAGGGACAGCTGGCCTGAGTGTGCTTGCTAAGAAAGGGCGGGAGGGACCATCCCTCCAAGGCCCAGGTCACAGACTCCAGGATCCGAGATGCAAAGCCAGGGTCCCTGTGGCCGCAGACTCGTCCAGCCCGTCCCCTGTCTCACCCCCACCCCCACCTCCAAGGCAGCCGGGTCCCTGCCGTTGGCCAGGCGCTGGGGCGGGACAAGGCTTCCGGCCGGTCCCACCCAGCCGGGCAGGGAGACCCCCTTGGGCTACACCGGCCGACGCCCCCACCCCCACCCCCGCCGCGATCGCGGGCCTCCGCGCTCCTGCTCCGCCTCCCCTGCCCGCGAGCGGCTCCTCTCGGCGGCGACCGCCCCTGCCCGGCACGTCCAGGCGGCGGGCGGGGAGGCGGGGAGGCAGGGAGGGAGGCGGGAGCGAGCGCCCAGGCGCAAACATTTCCTTATGTGGTGGCTCCGCGGGGCCGGGGCGGTGCCCGGGGGGCCGCTGGGGACCGCGGACACGCCCAGGGCCTCTCGGCCACCCTGGCCCTCGGGCACGGCCGCTGCGCGCGCCGGGACCTCGGCCTCGTCTGCTGGACGAGACCAAGAGGGAAGGCCCCCTGCCCCATTTGTCCCCCGGAGCGTGTCCTTCATTCCCCTAGAAGGAAGTGATCACACTGCCTGGGGGTCAAGACCCTCTTGTCTCCCCGACTCCCCTGCGTTTGTGGGAAAGCGGCCCTGAGATCGGACGTTCAGGCCGGGACCTCTCAGGTCTGAAGGGGCCGGGGGCGGGCTGCGCCTGGTCCCCTGGTCCTGGCCACCCCCGGGCCCCTCCCTGACCCACCCGCACAATGCAACACCCTCATTTGCCTTGGGAGCTATATTTGGCCATGGAGGACTAACAGGGTGACTCACGGGAGGGAAGGCCGCGGGGTGGGAAGTGGATGAGCTCCATCGCTGCTTTGCGTTCAGAGGGGGCTTCGGGCTCCAGCCCTGCCAGAGAGCGCTTGGCCTGCAGACTTGAGGCCCAGGGGCTGCCTTGCTGCTGCAAGGTCAGGTCTCCAGAGCCTGATTAGTAACCCCAGGGCTCTGACACACCCCCACTCAGGCTTCTCAAGTGTCTGCTCTGCCCCCCTCAACCGTCCTGCATTCTCAGGCCAGTATCCCTGCCCGTTACAGTTTCGGAGCAAACTAATACCGGATAGAGCGGGTTCCCTATGGGATATTTTTTCAGTGGGACTTTTAGCAAGAAGTTCGCCACCCTAGTGAATCTCTAACTGGTCTAATTTCAGAGAGTGTAATTTGAGGCTGCATATGAGAGAGAATCCTGGTCTGGGAAGTCCCAGCTTTCCCGTGACTCCCAACCCTCCTCCTGCAGTCCCTAGATTCCTGGCTCCCTGGGGTCTGTCCCTGAGTCACAGGGCACTCATGCCCAAGCCGCCTTGCCAAAGCCCTGCTCTTACTACCCAGCACCAGAAAATGATTGATTTCCAGCCTGGGAGTCCCCCTCAGCCCTAGCCCACTCGCCCATCCTTGTTCAGAAGGATTCAAGCCCCCCAGTCAGAAAACCACTCTTCTATATGATACAAGGTTCCAGACCCCGAAGTAAAGAATCCTTTTGGGGGCTGCCTGGCTGGCTGGTTGGTAGAGGGCAACTCTTGATCTCGGAGTTGTAAGTTTGAGTCCCACATTGTGTGTAGAGATTACCTTGAAATAAAATCTTTAAAAAAAGGGAACAAAATAATGAATCCTGTAAGAGGACAATGGTCGTTCTTGCCCTGCGTGCTGAAACAGTACATCAGTGGATAGACTGTCCAGGTTTTTTTGTGTGTGTTTTTAAAGATTTTATTTATTTATTTGATAGAGAGAGAGAGAGATCACAAGTAGGCAGAGAAGCAGGCAGGGGGGGGGGGCGCGGGGAAGCAGGCTCCCTGCTGGGCAGAGAGCCCGATAGGGGGCTGGATCCCAGGACCCTGAGATCATGACCCAAGCCCAAGGCAGATGGAGCCACCCAGGCATCCCAGTGTGTTCTGTCTTAATAGAATTGAAATCTCCATGGTCCTTGTCTGTCTGTCCATGTGATCTGTGAGGAGAGGGTCCCAGGGTCCCAGGAGCGTAGTGGGTGTTCAGGGAGTGTGTCCTTGGAATGAATGATGAAATAACACTGAATGCTCACCAAAGTGTCATCCACTTTGGGATAAGCCACACCGGTTTCTCCCATCATTCCATATATGACATTGTTTCCAGAACACTCTTCATCCTTCCCACCTGGCTCCACATTCAGGTTGTAGTGTTTCTTCTAAGCAGTGGTGTGTCCTGTGCTACTTGACCCTGCGAGGGCTTATTGTCTGTGCCCACCCCCCCAGAGGCTGCATCTCTCTCAAATTCTGGTCCTTTGTGTGACACAGATGGAAATTTATTTTTTTCCTAAGATTTATTTATTTAAAAATTTTATTTATTTGACAGAGAGAAACACAGCGAGAGAGGGAACACAAGCAGAGGGAATGGTAGCGGGAAAAGCAGGCTTCCCGCCGAGCAAGGAGCCCGATGCGGGGCTCGATCCCAGGACCTTGGGATCATGACCTGAGCCGAAGGCAGACGCCTAACAACTGAGCCACCCAGGCGCCCCTATTTATTTTATTTTAGAAAGTGAGACAGCTTGTGCTCGTGAGCAGGAGGGGCAGAGGGAGAGGGAAAGAGAACCTCAAGCAGACTCCACGCTGAGCACAGAGCCTGAAGTGGGGCTCGATCCCATGACCCTGAGATCATGACCTGAGCTGAAACCAAGAGTCTGGCGCTTAACCGACTATGCCACGCATGTGTCCCCACGGCTAGAACTTTATCACAATTTTAGCAAAGAGGAGGGCTCCTTGCTGCATATGACAACAGTGTCCTGCCCTGGGATGGGCCTTTGGTGCCAACTGGCATCTCAGGAGGCTGGGCAGGGTGATGAGCAGACTGAGTCCTCGGCAATACCTGCTTATGGGGCCAAGACCCTGATAGTGGGCAAAGAAGATGCCAGAATATGCCCTTTGGTCATCAAGCAAAATCCGGCTTTGGGGCTCTCACCAAGACCCCCAAGCTAAGACCAGTCATTGGCAGTCCCTGACCATGGCTGTCAGAGCCCTGGAAGGCCCCAGGGCTCCCAGATTCTGTGGCTCAGCTTTGCCCTCCCACAAAGCTGCCTAGGTGCGGGGTAGCTGTGAACACAGGGCTGTGGGTTAATCCGTTTTTGCTGGCTGACCCCTGGCTAGCCCAGAGGCAGGGAGCCATCCTAGGCAGTGTCCACCCTTTGGACACCCGTGCCTCCCATCCCCTCTGCAGTTTGGGGCCAGGGCAAACTCCCATCTCTTGCCATCAGTTTGTGGATCTGATGAGGGGTGGTGAGAGGAGGCTCCGGCCCTGAGGCTGCCTCCGGGGGACTGGGAGTCCAGCTGGGATCAGGCCTGGCCTCAAGTTGCTGACCCAAGGCAGGTAGAAGGTAGAAGTCCACCAAGTTCCCCCAGGAAGGACCGGGGGCCTCTGCCCAGAGTGGTCTTCCTTCTGGAGGGACTTTATGCCATGCAGAGTGCCCACTCTCTGAAGTGACCTGCAGGCATCACACCACGTGCCCGGTGGTGCAGTGGTGGGAGCTTGGGCAGGCCGGGCCAGTATGGGGAGGAGCAGGGGTGGGGGAGGGTCCTTGCTCCCGCTGTATCCCCCCCACCCTGCAGGCTCGTTGTGGCAGCGAGGAAACCCCAGAAACCAACCAGGTCTGTGCAGGGCCCCTAAAAGAAAGAGTCTGAGAAGGAAAGGAAAGTGTGGGAGAGCCCTGTGGGACGAGTGTAGGGCACTGGCTCGGCCTAGCTCCGGGGGGAACATAAGCTTGGCCCCCCCAACTGCAGGGCTCACTGGGGTGGCCAGGTGGGCCAGAGAAAGCAGGACCCACACCCAGACCCCACCCTCACAGTTCCTGCCCTCCCCCACCATGGTCTAAGGGTCTGTGGCAGGCCGCAGAACCCTGGGCGGGTTCTCAGGGGCAGGGGTGAGGTCTGGCTCTGACCCTCGCTGGCAGCATGACCTTGGGCCAGTCACTATGCTCACTGGCCCTCCGTCCTTAGACCCCAGCTTTGCTGGCCAACATGTAATTTTTCCAGCTCTGAGAGTAGACCCTATGAGCCTTCCCTAGGTGGGAAGGAGCAGGGAGGAGAAGGTCAAGGCCAGAGTCTGGGTGTGAAATGCAAACGAGAACTCAATATGTAAATCAGTCAACATTTGTTCCTTCTCTTCAGGCAAGGCCCAGTGAGCCCCGGATGCTCCCCAGAGTGCCTGTGGCCTCACAGAGGGGAGCAGGCGGGGTACGTGTGGGGGAACAGTAGCATTCACGTGCTGGGGACAGGGCCCTGGCTGGAAGCCAGACTTTGTCTGCCTGAGCCCAGGGCCCCTGGTCCCCTGTAAAATGAAAGGTGCAGCATTTTGCCCCTCTGTGGTCACTTGTCCCACAGACTATTGGTGGCATGGACCCTTCTCCAGGCCCAGGGGGGAGTATCTTTCAGTCTGCAGCTGAGTTGGCCCCGTGGGTCTGGTGGCAGATGTGGCAAAGACCTCTGAGGGGCTGACTGGTCACCCCACTGTAAAGGGGACTGAAACTGTGGCTTTCTCTAGGGGTCCCTGCAGGTAAGGGCCCTGAGGCTCTTTCTTGCATGAAATACCTCGTGATAGGAGGGTGCTGAGCATGGGACCCTGCCCCAAAGGATGGCAGGTACTCAAATGATGCTGATCAGGGGGACACCAGCGCTGGGGGGAGGGGTGGCTGTTTTCCTCGGGGCTGTTGGCCAGCCGGCAGCTGGGCCGCTGGGGCCCTGGGGAGACCCAGATGTTGTCTCTTTTCAGCTCACTGCTTCCCAAAGTGGGAGGCCACAAGGAGGGGCCGAGGGGCCCCCAGGGTTTACTAAGGAGCAGTTAGGGAGGGGGGCCATCTGTTCCCCAGGCTGCAGGCTTCCACCAGGAGGGGCTTCCCAGCACCAGCCGCCCTCCAGGGTGACAGGGCCACCCTCCAGGCCTCACTGTCCCAGAAGCGGGCTCCAGGGGGTGCTGGTGGGGGAGCCGAGTAGATAGAGGAAGAGATGGGATTTTGGTGGGGAGGGGAACATGAGGCCAGGAAAAGAGGGTCAGTCCCCAAGGGAAGATGAGAGGATCTACCCCCACCCACCCTCCCAGGTCCCTCTCTCCTGCCAGAGGTCACCAAAAAGGCCTCAGACCTAGACCACCTGGCAATGTCAAAGACTTTTCAGGCCCTGGACAAGGACAGAGGGTCCCTGTTTTACTGCAACTCTTACTTTTCACCAAGATCAAGGAGTCTCCATTTTCGAGGGTCCTTGGAGTCCCCCTGAAGAGCTGGATGAGAGCCTCAGGAAGGAGGCAGAGGGGACGGATCTGGACCTGGGACTCTCTGAGCACTGTCCCCCTAGGGCTCTCGCCACCCCAACCCTGAGCTAGCCGGAAAGCCCCCCTCCCGCTCGTCCCCCCTCCCTGCTCTCGGCTCCCTCTCCCTACCACCCCAGTCCCGAAGCAAGGAGAGCCCCTCAGGCAGGACGGGCGTCCCATTTCCTGCCTCTGCCACCTGCGATCAGCTCCCATTCCCCTCCCCGAAGAAGAGGAAGCAGAGGTGTCGCCTGTCAGCCCGCTCTGCTGCCTCCCGCCCTCCCCCGGCCCTCGTTCTGGGCACCGGACTCCACGTTCATTCTATCCGCAGCGTTGGCTCCTTCCCATCAAGAAGGAAGCTCCCAAGTCCCTCTGCGTTCCCCCAAGAACCCTGAGCCCACCGTCCCCAGGGTCCCTTTCCTCACAGCCACCCTCTTGAAAGAGATGTCCACACCCGGCTCCACTTTCGCCTCCCTTCCTCATTCCTTGGCCCATAGCCACTCTGAAACCACAAGGGGTGTCTCCGCAGCGCCATGTCCGGCTCACCGTCCTCCTTCCTCAGCTCCCACCAGTGCTCACCTCTCTCCCCTTCCCATCCTGCTGGCAGGTGCTTCTGCCGGCCTGGGTCTCAGTGCTGGAATTCTCCCTCCAGAAGAGGCAGAGGGTGAGGAGGACGGGGTGCGGAGGAGGGCACCAGCACCGGATGCCCTGGGTTCAAAGAGGCCTCGGTCCCCAAGGCCAAGGCCAAGGTCCCTCACCCTCTGTGCCTCAGCTTCCTCAGCTGGCAAGTGGGTAGGGCAATGTGGAAGTGACCTCCCGGGTCCGGTAAGGATCTGGAAGCACGGGTCCTCCCTTAGGGAGGGCTGTCCAGGGCCGGATAACCAGGGAGAAGGTTCACAGAGGGTTTCTAAGGGCTTCAGGCACTTTGGCTGATTTGAGAACACACACACACACACACACCCCTGGGCATTACTCTTCCTGAGCCTAGGGTGGGAGCATTTTGAAGGGCAAAGTCATTCGCCCAGAATTCCCTGTCCTGGCTACTGCTGCCCCTGCTCCCAGCACACCCAGCTCTGGGCATCTCTACTCAGGACCCAGAGGCCCCTGGGGCAGACGGGCTGGAGCCTGGCAACAGATGGGTTAACTTCTGGCCTAGCTCCTGGAAGAGATGCTTCTCCGGGCACGGGCATGGGACAACCCCCCATCCCACTCTCCCAGGCTGCCCCCGGTCCCCAGAGCAGCCGGCACCCCTCTCCTATCCACGCCCCCCCACTCCCTCTTTTCCCAGAGTGACAGAGGGCTCCCCCAGGTGGCCACACGTGCCAAGGCTAGAAGCTGGGGCGTCTGCAAGGACTCTGTTCACACACTGTGCTCCTTTAGCCCCACAAATACATCCACCTGGTCAGACCGGGTGTTCCAATTTGAGGGTGGGAAGACGAGGTCACCCGCCTGTGTGTTCCTTCCGCACGGAGCAAGCCGTGTGTGGGGACAGGTATTCTTAGGCAGCCTGTGGCAGCGGCTTGAAGCCATTCTCAACACCCTTGGAGGACTGTCTGCAGGGCCCGGCCCAGCCCTCTGCCTTGTGCCGCAGGTCTCAGGATGGGGAGACATGGGGACAGGAAGCAGAGCACAGAGGCCCCACTAGAAACCCAAACATCGCAGCACCAGGAATCACCCCCATTTATCACCTGCCTTCTGTGTGCCCGTCCCCATGCCCCGGCTCACCATTCATCCCACTGACTTCTCACAACAACCTAGGAAATAGGCACTATTATCACCACTGAGCAGATGAGGAATCCGGGTGCAGCGAAGGTAAATCCCTTGTCTAAAATGACCCAGCCGGGTCCTACCTGAACCCGAACTCAGACGTGTGTGACTCCAATTCCTCGCGCTTCTGCAAGCCTGCCCACACAGGAAGATAATCTGGCAAAATAACTAGGAGACACAGGCACAGCCGCGAGATGCTTGTGAGTGCGGATGTACACGTCGGGATCACACACAGCCCGAGCTCTCGGCAGAAGTGAGTGGAACATTCCGGTCTCACAAGCCCCGTGAATGCGGACAAGTGAGACAGAGGGAGAAGCAAACCCTCTCCAGGCCCAGAGGGGCCCGATACCTGGCGACGTGTGCAAGAAGACTCAGACTCTGGGGACTGGTCTTTCAAGAACACGGAGGCCTGGACACCATGGAGTTCACTAAGATCCAGAAAGTTCCAGGGACAGGCTGCAGCCCGCCCTCAGCACCCAGCTCCCTGGCAGGCTGAGGCTCCGTGTTCTAGCCACACAAAACACAAAAAGCAAGGGACATACATGTGACTGTGGGCTTGGTCCCCCCTACACACACACACACACACACACACACACGCACACACACACACACCTTCTGGAAACAGAAACTGCTGCCATGTGTAGACACAATTGAACTCTTGGCCTCTTGGGTGCATAGTCCTGCTTACACTAACAATACACAGAATTCTCGGAGAGAAGAGGAAGAAAGGTGGAGCTGCCCTGGGGGCTGAAAATCCCCGGGGCCTGAGCCCTGGGATTAACGTGGGTTACGGAGTCTGTCCTCAGGCAGCCTCCCCCTACCTTCCCAGGCCTTGAAACGGTCTTTCGCCTTCCGTTCTGAAAGGTTGGGCCACGGCCTGCGGTGCCCAGGATGGCCACAAGGGGGCGCGGAAGCACCGAATAATCCCTTTAACCCAGCCGCCTCCCGGAACCCTCTTTCCCTGAATCCTAAAATTATAATAAGCACCCATTCTCTGCCTGGTGAGAGGACCCGGCGAGGGGAGGGGGGGGCGGGAAGGAGGTTAGGGCAAGGGAAGAGGCACTAACCTATGCTTCCGTGGGACTCCAGGTTCGAGGGCGAAGATTTGGCTGGAGGGGCGGGGTCAGAAGTAACAGCTAGAATGTACCGAGCGCCAGTTGTGCTCCAAGCTTGTCTAGATTTTGCTATGCATTAGCTCCTGTAATCCATAACTGTATGAACTCGGTTTTCCCATTATTCTACTTTCATTGTGGGTATTGTGGGCGCAGTACCGTAGGCATGATAGTCACTTCATAGAGTTGCTGTAAGGGAAACACGTCCCCATTTTACAGATGGGGAAACCAAGGCACAGTTAACAAGGAATGTCCTTGGGGATACTTGAGTAGATCAGTCAGTTAGGCGTCCACTCTTGATCTCACCTCAAGTCTTGATCTCAGGGCTATGAGTTCAAGTCCCGGTATTGGACGCCATGCTGGGTGTGGAGCCTACTTAATTCAAAATAGAACAAAACAAGGAGTGGCCTCAGGATTCAATCATGAGCAGGCTGGTTCCAGAGTGTGGGCTTACCCACTTATTAGACTCCTTGTAGGTCCAATCAGGGAGTCCTAGAGGTGGCGGGAAGCCACTAGTGAATTTTAGTAGGGAAGAGATAAGACTTAGTTTGCTTTTCTTGCTGGTGTCAGGGTGACACTGGCCAGGTGGGGGCTATCACCGCGGTTCCAGCTGCGACTAGGATGGCAGTGGAGGGGTGGAAAGAAGACAGATAAGACAGATTTGAGAGGGGC
>CM053605.1:4921562-4937153 GCA_028646535.1 Procyon lotor | reverse complement strand
CCCTTACTTTTTGCCTGTTCTCCTAACCAGCCTCCTTGTTCTCTGCGTCCACAGTCTCCAGGCCTTGCTGCTTGCAAAGTTCCTTCTCCCATTGTCCTCAGCATCTAGTCCCAGCTCCTGGTGATAACTGAAAGAGCCCTGCCATCTGGCCCTGTCTGGCTTCCGATCTCAGTCCCAGGCACACAGGATTACCTCAGTTGAAGCCCTTGACACAGATTAGAAGGTGGAGAGTGGGTCCACATTCCCAGGGTACCAGGCGGTATGATGATCAGAGGAACAGCTAAGGCTGGGAGGTGAACTGGCTCAGCAAACAGGCTCTGCAAACAGACTCTATAAACAGGCTCTGCAAACAGGCACACCTGGGTCTGGGTCTTGGTTCCGCACTTGCCCACTATGTGATTTTGCTCTGTTTCTTACCCTCGTTGGCTCTCATGTCATGTCCCAGATGGGTTTAATATTGTGTCTCTGAAGGGCTAGGGGAGAACTTAGGACCCAGGGCCAAGACTGGCCAGGGGCTGCCTCCCCTTTCAGGTACTCCCCAGAGCCTCAGCCTCTAGATCACCTGGAAGGAAGGCAGGGGCTGAGATGGAGATGGAAAAGCCCTTTGGGAGGCACTGGGGAGGAGGGAAGGGGCAGGGGGGAGGGGAGGCCGACAAAAGAGACCAGCTGCTGTTTGCACACAAACCCCAAGTTGATAATGAGTGGAGGGGAGGGGGGCGGGGCGGGGAAATGTCTTGGCAGGAGCCTCTGCCAGCTGAAGAGTCTGCCCAGAATCGTGGTGCCCCTCCCTCCACCTCCCCCTACTCTGGGCCTTCAGGACTCACACCCAGCTGTACATCTGCTCCTAGGACTGCAGCCGGGGAGGGCAGGAAGGCCCCGGACTTGGTGATCTGGCCCCTTCAGCCCAAGGCTCAAATCCTCCCCCTCAGGCCACACACATCCTGAGAGCAGCCCCAGGGAAGCCCACAGGAAGGGCCCGAGCCTAATGGAGCCCAAGGGCGTCCGAGGGCTTGGAGCAGGCCCAGACTCCCAGTCTCTGAGTGCTCGGGCAAAATGAAGGCCCTTGGAGAAGCCCTGAGCACCTGGAACTCAGGAGAAGAGAGGAGCCTCCCAGGTGTGCGGCCCGGGAAGAGTCCTCTACCCCTGGGGCCTACCCCCAAGGGGAGGGATGGAGGTGGGGGGAAGCCCGGAGGCTCCCATCAGCCCCTTGGCCCCCAGGAAAGCTGGGAAGGCCCCTGGGTGGCCCATCAGACAGGATGCCAATAAACAAGGAAGACCAGCCAGGACCCTGGGTGTCGGGAGTGGGAACCGCCACCACTTTTTGGTCCCCCACGGCTGCACAGTTGTGGAAGAGCTTCCTCTCCTGTGGCCCCAGGGCCCTGTTCTAGCTATGCCCATCCCCGCCCCGCCCCCAGGGTCGTGCTGGCCTGTTGGCATCTTCCCTAGGCAAAGAGAAGCCCATGCCCGAGGCCGCTCCTGCCATGTGGGCTGTGGGTGCAGTGACAAGAGCCAGGAGCGTGTGCTCCTGCTGCTGCTGTGTGCTAGCCTAGCAACCGCTCCCAGGGGCAGGCAAGCAGCGCTGGGAGGAGATGGCGGCTCTCCGGCACTCCCTCCGTGCACTCCCTCCGCCGGCTGCCTCCTCTTTTCCCTCGATGCTCCAGCTCCCCGCCAACACCTGCTCCCGAAAATGGTCAGCTTTCTGCAGCCTGGGGCTTCTGAGGGCCAGAGCCTAGGTAGCCCAGGGCTGAGCTTTGCAGCTTTGTGAGGAGGAAACTCCACCAGAGCATGGTGGTAGCAAGGACTGCCCTTCACTAACTTCTCAGCAGCTTACCTCTCCCCCACTCCAGGCCAGAATGGGATTGTGTGCAGTGGGAGGGAAGAGAGGGCAGGCCAAGGGGCAGGAGAGCTGGGCAAAGGCTTGGAGACCAGAAAGATAGGGGCACAGGAGCAGAGGTTCCCAATGAGGAGGAATCGTGGGGCCGGGTGACAGAGGGGCCTTGAATGCCAAGGTGATAGGAGTTTATCTGGAATCCGTTGGAGCCCCCAGAAGATGCTGAGCAAGGAACAAGGTGGACAGGGCAGGGGAGAGCCCACCGCCACACACCGGTGAGCAGTGGCTGGGTGTGTTTTGATGTCCATAGCGCAGGTAACGCGAGGGGCCGGGGGTCCGACAGGTCAGGGTCCCAACCTGGAGTCTCTGGGCCTCAGCTCCCTCAGCTGTAATTTGGGGCAACACGAGAACTCCCCGTGGCTTGGTTGGGAGGGTTAGACAATGGGATGCATGCAGGAACTCTCCGGAAATTGCACTGTGGTCACTAGTGAGAAAAAGAGTGGTTGGAATGGGGACTTTGGCTCCTGAGACATAGGGCGGCCTCCACGTAGTCAGAGGACCTCACTGGTGCTCACTTCCCTTCCTGAGGCGTGTAGGGGGAGCAGCAGTGTGGACAGAATGGCGGTGGGCTCCAGGGGGCCTACACAGCGGTGGCTATGTGGCCAGAGTCCAGAAGCCCCGGATGAGTCCCTGAGCCCGAGCTCAGCCTGAGCCGGCATGTGGATCGGCAGGAACAAGGGCTGTTGGAGGGCGGCGGCCTGCAGGGACACACCACTTGGAGGGTGGTGCAAGGCCTGGATACCCCAGAGGATACCCCCCAGCGTGGGGCCAAGAAACTAGCAGCCCACAAGGTTCTAGATGGTGAAGCGGGGCTTGCCATAAGCAGGTGCGTGTGCCCATGGTGTCGAGCTCAAATGAGTGTGCATTCAGGGAGATGTTCCCTCGGCTTGATCTCACCAGAAGCGAACCAGCCTTGGCGGGGGCCTTCTGCAGCCCCGGGCCCTCAGGATGGAGAATGCCCACTTAAGACCCTGAGGCCAGTGCCCAGGAGGCCGGCCTGGTGCCACCCTGAGAGGGGACCAGGCTGGCTGGGGCCCAAGGCCTTACCCAGCCTACCCTCCCAGGCCCAGGCCACAGAGGAGGCATTGATGGCAAAAAGAGGCGCCCAGAGGCCACTGCAGCTGGCGCGGCGTGGGCATCGCTGGGCCTTGCAGGGGGAGCAGTATGACCTCTGCAGTGCCCAGGCCTCCACGGGGCATAGCGTCTGAGCAGCTGTGGTCCATGTGGGTGCCCTGTACGTCCTCGTCCAGAGAAACTTCTGGCATCCACTGCTCTGACCCAGTGCCGGTGTGTCCCGCAGAAGGAAAACCTACGGGCCTTCCTTCCCAGATGGGGGCCGGAGGCAGAGGGCTCCCCCTCCACCCTCAAGTCCCACAGTATCTCTGCCCTGGCCAGGGAGGTCAGGGACAGGGACACCTTCCCCACCCACCACCCCCAACACACACAGCTGGCAGAATTGGGGCACCTGGGCCTGGCTTTTCCCCACTGGACCCCCAGTGAACCTTTCCTCTGTCTAGTGTGCCCTCACTTCCCCCTCTGATTCTCTGCTCTCTGTGCCCCAAAGCCTCTGCTCTGGCTTGCCTCTTCCAGGGAGCATTCCGGGATTGCTCCAGGCCAAGTTAGACCCTCACGGGCCTAAACCTCTGATGTGATTGTCATCCCATTTATCAGGCTAGGGTACAACTGTTCACATGCAAACCTCCTTAGGGATGGAACTTGGCTCAAGATCTTCCTTTCTCCCCATAGGCACGGAATGAACATCAGAGTGGCCGGTGGCCAGCTCTGCCCCTCCCCGCCTCCCGCCGATGCCTGCGTGAGTTGTCTGCCCCAGGGACCACCTGACTGGGCTGTTTTCAGCCGAGCTGACACAGGCCTCAAAACGGCTGCCAGCCAAAGGCTGGCTCCACCCACACCCCACACACCCGGGGCCCAGGTGGACATGCACGTTTACATACACCTATGCGCACAGACATATGCACACCCAGGCCCACACACACATGTCTGATGTGCACACATGCCAACAGACACTTTGACAGGCGCTCACACAGACGCGGATATGCACATGCATGTGTGTCACACCCAGGCACCCACACTCCCAGCCCCGTGCAGACACTCGAACCCACGGGTAGCACACTCAGCTGGGCCTCGGGTTCAGGAGAAGGAGCTGCGGATCTCTGCGGCAGCCGCCACCTCCTTCCTCCTGGAGCCACCAGGCCAGCAGAGGGCGCCCGAGGCCCCTTCCCTCCAGGCCAAGCCGCCCGTGGGAGGGGGGAGCATGTGGTCACCACACTCCCTCCCAAGCCAGGTCCCCTTTGTTCCCCAGTCCTGGAGGAGGCCACTATGCTTGGGGCCGCTTCGCCACAGAGTCCTCGGGGCCCTGCTTGCTCTCGCTCCTTTTGGCCCTGGCGATGAGCTGGGGGCCTTGGGGCACGGCGTAGGGATGGCAGCCACCATGAGAAGGGAGAGCTAGCCCATCATCTGGGCCTGGGAGGCAGGACCACGCAGTCCCCAGGGCCCCCAGGGCCTGCAGCCTTCCCCGCTCCTCACTTACCTGTCCAAGAGTCTTGTTAACACGTTGTCTCCTGGGAGGGGCACCCTGACCACTGAAATGGAGGCTAGGACCCCAAAAGTGAGCCCTTCAACCCTCCCCTTTCACCAGTGCTCACCTCTTCTGGCCCCAGTGAGCACAGTGGTGAGGCCTTTGATTCTGGAAGGACAGAAGCCTGAGGTCTTCCAACCCCCAACCCTGAGACCAAGAGTCCAGGAGCTGTGCGAAGCAAGGGTTACACCTGGGAGTCATCGAAGGTCTCCCTCTGCTGCCCACAAGTTAATTGGGCCAGTGATCCATGCCTCAGTTTTTGCCTCTGTAAAATGGGCATCCTTTAACAGGGTTTTTTTTTAAACATTTTATTTATTCATTTGGCAGAGAGAGATCACAAGTAGGCAGAGAGGCAGGCGGGGGTGGGGGGGAGCAGGCTCCCCGCTAAGCAGAGAGCCTGATGTGGGGCTCGATCCCAGGACCCTGAGATCATGACCTGAGCCCAAGGCAGAGGCTTTAACCCACTGAGCCACCCAGGCACCCCTAAAATGGGCATCCTTAATAGTCACTGCCTTGCCGGTGAATGCAAGGTAGCACACACAGATGCCCCTGGCTTGAGGTTGAGCACCCGGTGTGTGGAAGCTGAGTCCTATCCTTGTGATTACTGTGTGCTGAGCCCTTTCCTGGCCCAGCCTTTGAGACAGCCTTTGCACCCCAGCTGAGAGCCATGCATTAGGTGCTCATGAAACCCTGAGGCGCGAACGCCATAGGGGTCAGCCTGGGAATGCCACGCCTACATCATCAGCAAACAGTGTGCGTCAGGGAGAGCCTGGCAAGACGCCAGGCCTTGTTTTCCAAGTGGTTTGTTTCTCGAGGACTTGAATATCTGTTCCTGGTGGGGCCGAGCTCGCAACCTGGCCTTGTGCCTTTGCTGAATGAGGTTCTTCTTCCTCCTTTTCCCAGGACAGGAGAACGAGGCTGGCCTTCCCTGTCCACGCCCTCCAACCTGGTTCTCGGTTGTCCCCATCATTAGGCTCTTTGGAGCTTAGGAGGAGGAGTCAGTGCCTCCTCTTCGCACCTCCAGACTCAGGCTGGTCCAGGATGGGGGGGGTCTCGCCATCGTTAGGGGCATTGCTGCCCCCCCAAAGATAGGTGGGGAGTCCTGGCCAAGCCTGCATCAGGGGGGCTTCTCCTGTCCCCTGTGACTGGGCCCCTGGCTTAGTGGTCAGGGGGCCAGGGCTGTGCATGGGGCTCGGCAGGGCCCAGGAGGGCTGCTCTTGTCCTTAGCAGCCCGGCCTCACTCCAAGTGAATTAGCTGGTCCTCCGGGAGCGAGTGCTAAGGCCTGCAGGCTCCTGGCACTGGCCGTGATTCATTCACCACAGCCTCAACCCCACCAGAGGCCAGGAGTGTCCCTGCCCCCAGACCCCGGGCCTGGCTGGCGGCGGGGCAGCGGGAGGCTGGTGCCCAGAGCAGCCCTGGCTGCCCGGCCATCTGCCCCTATCATCCTATTAATCAGGCTGCTCCCTGCTCCCTCGGGTTGCGCTGGCCTCCATCCGCCCACCCCTCCCTCATGCAGGCCTGGTGGCCCTGGACCTGCGCCCAGCCCTGCTTCCGCCAACCTGACCTCCATGCCAGGCTCTGTCTCCCGTTCCCTTCATCCCCTGGGCCCCCTGCGTGACCCAAGGGAGGCTCCCTCATCCTTTTTCCCTCTCCCTCTCCGCCTTCCTGCCCCCCTCAACTGAAGCCCTGGGATTCACTTAACCAGTCTTGATGAAAAACAGAGTCTCTGCCCATGCATAAGAAGTTGCCAGTGACTGCCTGGGGCTGGGCCCTGCCAGCCTAGGGCTGGGTCTTGCTTCAGGACTAACCTGGATGATGAAGGCACCACCTTGGTCTCTGCCACGGAAGCCCGGAGGAGCGCCCCCCCCCATGCCACTCCACCCTTCATTCTCCTTTACTCAGCGGGAGACAGGTGTTCAGAAACAGGTGTTGATGAATGAATGAATGAAAGCCCTTCCCCACAGCAAATAGCGACTTCTCTCCATCAGCGCGCGTGTGACTCACATCTCAGATCTCTGGCTCGAACATTGTCCTCTTGCCCCTACAGAGTGGAAAGCACCTCCATTTTGCGGCCAGAAGGGATGAATTCCAGCGCTGGCCTATTGTCTCTGAGCTGTGCGATGGAATCTCTGAGCCAACAGGTCCTCATGGTCACGTGAAACAGACCCTCCCCACCCCCCCACCCCCACAACATTAGAGGCGTTTTATCTTGTGCAAGGAAAAGGGGGCATAGAGATACCACCCAAATGGCAGCCGCAAGAGGACTCTGCTCAAAGTGCTCTTCCTGGGGGGCCTCGCTGGCACATATGTGTGTCATTTGCCCTGTATTGTTCTCTAATCCTTGATGGTTCCTCTATAATTGCTCTCACATGGTTTTGTCATAATAAATAGCATCTGCAGAGCACTTCACAAACTGCAACTTGTTCCTCATCCCCTTCCTACCTTTACAAAAAGAAACTTAGAGGCTCAGAGAAGCTCATCAATTTCTCTAAGACCACACAGGAAGGGGGAGGCAGGGCTCAGCTCTCCCCAGCCTGTGGAGCCTGTTGGTCCCTCACCCACTGTGTCCCCAGTTCCGGGCGGGGTGGGGGTGGGGAGGGGAGGCCCAGGATAGGAGCTCGGCAGGAGGTCTGATGGCTGATGGGGGAGGTGGGCACTTCCGAGGCAGGCTGGGCTCATGGGTGTCGGCTCAGGCTTGTGTGCTCATCTGTGCCTGCTGGTGTTCACGTCGTTCATGTCAAGACAAGGTGATCCCCGAAGGGGCCTTTTGGAGCTATCACGGCTCCCAGGGTGGGATTTAGAATTAGGTTATTTTCATAATCGCTTTCAGTTTGTATTTTATTGATTTATGGATTTATTATTATTGTTATGTATTTTTAAGTAGGCTCCATGCCCAACTTGAGACTTCACGACCCCAAGATCAAGGAAGGGATACTCTACTGAGCTAGCCCCCTCCCCTTCCGTTTTTTAGGCTTAAGTGACTCAGAAACTTCCAGAAGAAGAGTCCAAATGCAATGCCTCCACTGGAACTGAAGATCCATTGTCACCCAGATCAGCTGTATTATTAGCTGTTTGTTTGCTTATTTTGTGTGGTCCAATACTGAGACATGAGGGAGGACATGGTCTGGCCCCAGGGGTGCAGGGAGGAGAGGATGAGAGATGGAGACGCGCAGCAAGGAGCCACGGAGGGTCCGCTCCACGGTGCTCCCCAGGAAAGTACAGGGGGCCCAGGGGGCCGTCAGCAGGAGCTCTGGGTCCATCTGGAGGAGCACTGCTCAGCATCTTTGTCTTTTTTTTTTTTAAGATTTTTATTTATTTGGGGGAGAGAGAGAGAGAGAGCACTTGAGCACGTGAGTAGGGGGAGGGGCAGAGGGAGAAGCGGGCTCCCCTCTGAGCAGGGAGCCTGATGCGAGGCTCCATCCCAGGACCCTGGGATCATGACTTGAGCCACAGGCAGACATTTAACCGTCTGAGACACCCAGGTGCCCCTGCTTATCATCTTTGAAGTCCCCTCTCAGAGGATGCTTCTTCTGGGCAGCCCTCCGTAACTGCTCAGGCAGAGCTCATCCGCTCTCTCCTCTGGTTCCCCCTGCTCTGGTCTTTGGATCTTCCTGACTGTGCCTGCCTCCCCTACTGGGTGGTGAGCAGGGCAGGGACTGTGTGTGTGTATGTGTGTGTGTGTGCACACGCATGTGCACGCGTGTGCCTGCTTTGGGAAAGTTAGATAGGTTAGAAAAATACAGAAAAGTACAAAGGAGAATGAAGCAAACACCCATGCACCTGCAGGGACTGGCTTGGTGCCCCAGTCCCTCGAGGGGAAGGAGGCTTCCATGACCGCCACCGTGCCAGGCGCACGCCCAGGTCTGCACATGCACGAACACACACGCGTGGCCCGCACTCATGAGACATGTCGCCTGACATAGATCTGGGATATGTGTTCACGGTTGTTCTTACAATGCAGTGCACGCCCATAGTCTGGAAAGGGGCCTGACCCAGAGGAGAATGAGGCTGGGCCAAGGCCGGGTGTGGCCGCTGCGTGCCTGCCATGTGCCCAGCGGCCGAGGGTGTCCAGGCCAGCAGCCGCTCCCTCTCCGCGCTCTGTCTCAATCGGCGAGGCGAGCTCCCTCAGCTGCCCAGAGCCCACAGGGGAGCCGGCAGGGTTGGGGCTTCCTGACTCTGTTTCCGGGGTTTCAGCCTGCAACACTTGGCTCTTCCCCAGCCTTTCCTGCTGAGCCCTCTGCCAGACCGGTCCCCTGACCTCCAGCTGCAAGGAGGTCACAGGCGGTCCCGTCTCCTGGGTGACTTGCACACGGGTGTGGCTGCCGTGAGCAGATCGAGACTGAGGTGCCCCCCAGGAGGGGGACCAGAGGGCAGGGATCGGTGCCTTCGGGGCAGAGCTGGGAGACCTGGGAGCTGGTACCACTAACCACAGCGCCACAGTTTCTCGAAAGGCATCAGCCGGGAGCTTTGTACACCGAGAAGGGAACTCGCCATCAAGTAATAATAAAAGTTATGAATAGGGTCTAAGTCGTGGGTTGCTCTGTCATCGAGATGACAGTGTCTTGGAAAAGCTCAAGTGCCCCCATATTCTGCAGAGTGTTCAGCTCTCTCCACCTTGACCCCGACTCAGCCAGTCCACGCTGGTCTGTCGGAGCTTCAGGTGCTCGGCTGGACTCAGAGGTGCTAAGCCTCAGAGGGCAGCTGGGGTTGAAAAGAGCTTTCCACGTTTTCCTGGGGATTTGTGAGCCCCTCGGGGTCTCGGGCGTTCCCCAGGGAGTCCATTCAGCAAGTGAGGGGGTGCTGGGCTGGGCGGTCCCTCTTCCTAGCCCGCCTTTGGGTTCCCTGCGGGACCCACCCAGGCCCAACGGAGGAACGTCCCAGTTGACGGTCCCAGGAAATGGGCAGGGAGGCTGCGTTCTGAGCTCTTGCGGCTCAGTTCTGGGAGTATTGGGGCCACACCTCCTTCAGGCTGAGAAGCATAGCAGCGCTCTGGGGGGGACACGTTCCTGTCACGTGAGGAGAGTGTCGAATCTGAATTATTTGTGTGAATGCCATGAAGGGAGTCATGGAGAGGCTGGTTTGTCACTCATCCTTAAATAACGTGCTGAACTTGACCATCTCTTGGAAAGTCCCCCCAGAAGACAAGAGATGGTAACGGGAAACGGAAGGAGGGGTAGAAGTGAAGAGTCAGGGAGGGGCAGAATCACCGAGCCCCCCCACCCCCATCGGGTAGGGATGCTGGGAAGGGCTGGGAAGGAGCCAGGGCAGGGGCGAAGGGAGGCCGGCACTGGCGGCTGGGGCAGATCTGGACAACCTGTCTCTTCTACCCCATCAGCACCTCTGGGGGCCTCTGTTTCCTCTTCTGTGAAATGGGGCACCTACCTGGATGGGGGCGAGGCCTACATGGCCTGTGAGAAGGTGCTTTAAGTGTAAAGGGCTCCAGCTGTTTAATTAGTTATCACTTTAATTAATTTAGACCTCAGCTCTAAAGTTTATTGAAATACCTAAAGACCAACAGGAAAAGGATCACGGAAGAAGTTAGGCTAAGGCAAAAGACAGTAGCAAAGATGAAGAAGCCAGGGGTAAGGTTACTTCCATCAACCCCAGGGAATGTTTTGGAACTCAGAAGTGCCCTCGAGTTGGGTGCTGAGCTCTCCGCAGCCCAGACAGAGAGGGCAATGTGATTCGCTACAAGACAAGGAGGGTCTGTAACGACAGAATGAATCACACTATTCAAGAGAAGTCTGAGGAGGTTGTTACTGATTCCCATTTTACAGGTGAGAAAACCGAGGATCGTTGACCCACACTGAGCCACAGAGGTAGGTGGGAGCCCTTACCCCCGCCCCCAGGGGGACAGCAGGGGAGACCCGGAGTTTGCACTCCTAACCATCAGGCCACACTGTCCTGTGGGTGCTGAGGCCAGAGCGCAGCTGTCCTGTGGGTCACTATGAGGAACCCTGTGCACGGTGTCAGAGTTCCAGAGCCCAGAGTCAGGCCCCCGAGAACAGTAGCCTGGCGAAATGTTCACGACAGATGTTACCAGTTTTCTGCTGATGCCATGAAGAAACTCAGTGGAACAGCCTAGGAACACGGTTCATAGCAGGCTGATTTTTTGGTGAGCCCTTGGCGGCAAATACTTACAAATCCTGCCCTCCCATACCAGATCTCCAGGTCACCCCGGAAAAAATCTTGCCCCACAACCAGAAGTCACCAATCTGGGGAGGATGTCTCTGCAATTCCTACAACCTGAGAGGCGCCAGCTGGGGGGTGAGAGCCTCAGTCGGTGCAAATAAACCCCTTACCGATCAAGAGAGGAAACCCCAAGATCCTGTCCCTGACATCTGAGGAGGAGGGCTGGGCAGAGGCTGATGGCGGAGAAGGGTGCTGAGGACCAGCGACTTTTCCCTCTGAGAGCCGCGGGGCTGCACGTGCCCGTAGAGCTCTGGAGCCCAGCCCGCTTCCAAATCTCAGCTCTGCCACTTCCTTTGGGCCACCCCTGCCTGCTCCATGCCTCAGTTTCCCCTTTCGTAAGGTGGGGATAACCGCAACCCTTGCAGGATCGAACGAGCTAACATGTCTAGAAGTCAGAACACTGTCTGGCCCAGAGTTTGTTCAGTGAAACAGGAGCTGCTGTTCTCATGGGGCCGCTGTCCTCTTGCACCTCTGATGTGCTGGGGCTGTGACTACTGTCGCCTGCTGTGCTCCCGACGAGGCAGGGCTGTGGGGCTCCAGCCGTGTAACGAAGTGGAAGGGCACCCTTGGAATGCCTCTGTTCGGTGGGGGCAAGCCGGGTTTCTGAAGAGCCCCCCTTCCCGGTGCCCCTCCTGCCGCACTTTCTACTTCACGCTCTCGCTTGGCTGGATTCCACGTTGGAGCTGCCAAGACTGTCACTCCTGCTCTCGGCCTCACATCTTACCCTGACTTCAGGCTCCTGCCAAGGCCCGCTTGCCCCACGATGTACCCCTGGCCACGCCGGTCTGCCCTGGTCTCCTGAGTCGTCAGAGCTAGTGTCAGCCAGGGCCCTGGTGGTTCAGTGAGCGGGAGGGAGGGTGGGTGGGTGGCACGGAGCCCTGGCAGCCAGGGCCAAGGGGGCTCTGTTTCTGGCCAGGGGCCGCTGTGCTGGCAGATCAGCCTCCCATTCTGGGTCCCAGTGCCTCCATCTGGAGAATGAGGCTCTTTTCCATCCTCTCCATCTGCGGGGGGTGCTTGCCATCACTGCTTGAAGTGTGTTCAATTTTTCTCTTCTCCTCTGGCACGGAGCAGGTGTCAGCATCCTGGGATGGGAGCTCGGTGGAATGTTGGGCCCGATTCCATTTGATCCAGAGCAACTGAACGGTCATTTCTTGAGCAAGAATAGCCAGATAGAAAAGGCCCGGGGCCACTCCCATTAGGGGCCCAATGAGACCGCCCTGCCACCACCAGCTCACGGCACGCGCAGGGAGGTGGGCACTTAAGTGACTGGCTAGGTCCAGAGGCCCCCTCTCATTTTAGCCCAGATCATGGGGACAGAGTGGGGATGGTAAAAGGACTGGCCTAGAACTCGTGTCAGTCAAGCGTGGGAGCCGATCCCTGCGATCCTTGTGCGCCCAACTCCTACTGGTGGCCCCAAGGGGAAGAGGCTGGGACTCAGAAAAGCAGGCATGGAGAACCCCCACTGCAGCTAGACCCCAGCTGTCCATGTGGCTGAGAGCTCTGAGAAATCAGAAACTGGGGTTCTCCGTTAAGGATGTTTCCTAATGCTTGTCCCTCCCTGCTTTGAAAGCCGCTTCATTCCACGGAGGCTCATTTTTTAACATTAATCATTAATTTCTAATTTCCCTCTTATCTACTTCTGCAGGTATTCAGAACACATTTTACTTTCTGTCAGGAATGACCCTGAATCCAAATTCAGCCTTTATAATAGTGGTGACTTCTGAAGAACATTCTGGAACACGTTATCATCCTGAAAGTCTCGATTGAGGTAGGCCTCCGACGGATCACGTAGGGGCCCAAGACTGATTACCACCAAGGTGAGAAATACTTTGGGGGTCTCGAAACCACGTCTTGGCCAAGGACTTTGCAACTCAGAGAGCTGTGGCCCTGCGAACAGCCCGGCAGCGGGGACAGGAGCTGGGCCACGTTCTGTCTGTCTGGCAACGGGGAAGACTGAGACCTTGCCAGGAGCCAAGCGGACCGGTAGGTGGCTGGCTGATGCTTTTGAGGTAACACTCTTCACGTGCGCCGGTGGCAAGAGATGGCAGAACCTGGCGAAAGCTGCTCAGAGCCAGTGAATGGTCACAGTCCAAGCAAGTCTGGCCTGGAAAAGGGACTGCCTCCTTCCCTTCTCTGGGGAGGTTTGGGTTTTGGGGGAAGGCTTCATCCTCCTTGGAGATTTTCCTACAGAATTGTCCAAGTGAGATCCTTGCTTTTTCTCCCCCGCGAGATTCACAGAAAACCTCTTGGAGGAGACAGTATTTTTGAAAGGAGCCTAAGAAATCTCCCCCTGTCCCAGAGACACCAGCTCCCACCTGGATCTAGAAACAGATTCCCTTGCTCACAAGTGTCATTGCGTAGCAGCCTTCCCGGCACGTGGCCGCTGAGATCCCTCCCGGGAGGGCGAGGGAGGTCCTGATCCCGGCGCCGCCAGCTTGCTCTGTGATCTTCGCTAAGCCCCTCAATCCTCTGCTGCGCCATGTGCAAGCCAAATGCTTCCAGAGCCACCCCGGGCCCTCCGTGGCAAAGACAAGCAGAATCCAAGGGCGAGGCTGTTTTTGGATCAAGGGCCACAGGACCCTTCTCGGCGGTGGTTTATAGATTTCTTTAGAAATGGCATTCTTACCAGCTTGTGAAGAAGGACTGGGCCAGGGTGACCAATGTGTCCCAGGGCTCCTGGGGGTTTCCTGGTTGTAGCACCGAGAGTTCTATGTCCTGCAGCAACCGGGACAGTTGTTCACCCGGTCTGTCCTCCTGTTTGGTGTGAGGGAGTAAGCAAATCCTGGCAGGTGGTATGTCCTCTCTATCTTACACCTTCCCCGCCCCCGCAAAGAGCACTGGAGGCGGCTTCTCTGCCCGAGTGAAGGAAAGACCGATTTGAGGTTGACCGAGAAGAGGAAAGCAGACACTTCAAGACGATGAAGCGCCTGCGTCTCTCCGACTTCAAGCTTACCTGGCCTGGGACTTCTGGCCTCGCAGGGGGCGCACAGACCCTCATCTGGGGCCCACTGGAGGCTCCCGTCTTGCTAGGTTCCCACGTGGGCCCAGGTGGCAAGAAGGGCCAGGTGTGGGGCTGCCCAGTTCAGGGTCTCCTGTCACATAGAGGTGTCTAACCTTTCCTTGGCTGCTCCACCCCCACAGGCTTTCGCGGGCAGGGTGACCGATGTGTGCCAGCGCACGTGTGGGCCCCTCCCCCCAGCACCTTCACCTGCCAGCGGGATGCCGGGCCCACGCGCTCACACATGGTAACCAGAGCTTAAGGAAAACACCCACGGAGCTGGAGGTCTGCAGACAGGCATGCACACACATGGATGAATGCGGGGAAGCAGGGCCGGGAAACGGCAGGAGGGGGCAGAAGATTCTAGAAACACCACAGGGGGCACGTGCACAGGGGGTCCAGCACTGGCACCGTGGCACGAGCGCGCTCAGGAGGCGGCGGTGGCCAGGGACATGGCACACAGTCCTCTGTCAGCCTCCCTATCTGGTGTCCAACCAGAGCTCTGGTTTGGCATCCGTTTGGGGCCAGGCCCTGAACATTAGGAGATGTCCCCCACCCTCTCCCTGGCTGGCAGGAGCCTCTTGGGGCTGCTAGACCTGTGTCGGTACCAGGGCCTTCTGGCACAGCTCCCCAGGGAGGATGGGCAGGCCCGGACGTGCTGCACAAGGGAGCAGGCGTTGGGGGGAGGGGGGAGGGTTGCTCTTACGCAATCCCATCCGGGCTCTGCAAGGCGGGAGGCTTGAAAGGCCCCTGGCAGCGCCCCAGCCCCTTATGCCCGGGGAAGGAAACCACAGCCTGAAACGCCTGGGTTTCTGAAGGGCGGGAAGGCGGGATTTTTTGAGGCCTGCTCCACTCAGGCTGCTTCCCAGACTCTCATTCCTCTGAGGCCAGAGGGGCTGCCAAGCACCGAATCATAGGCTTCCAGAAACTCAGCTAGGCCGGTGCCCTCGTTTCCCACCGAATATGGGACGAGTTTGCTGAAGACATTGCTCCTTTGGCCAGAGACCTGCACACACTGAAACTAGCCCACAGACGTACAGAGAGGAGCTGGAAAATGGGGTCCCGAGAACACCGATGGTGTTCCTGGATGTGCCAGACACGGTTTCAAGTACTTTCTGAATATTAACCAGTTCAGTTCCCACCCTAACCCCAGAAAGTGGGCCCTGTCATTGTCGTCCCCATTCTTCAGAGGTGAGGAAGTAACTTGCTCAGGTCGACGTGGCTAGGTGTGGCATGACTGGGATATGAACCCAAGCAGCTTTACCAGCATTTATATCCTTTTTGGTCTTTTGGGAATCAAGCAGAATTGTGAGGCAACCAATTAGGGATACACTGGAAATGGCTTAGGAGCAAGGGCTGCAAACTTCAGTGCCTATAGGACCCGGTAGGTGACATAAATGTGTGACTCCGGCCCGGTGGGGAGAGGACTATGGTCCCCACGGGAGAATGGGTAGGCAACCCAGAGGTGTCCTCATACACATTCCCTAAAATAAAACTGGCCTGGAGCCCATTTGCCACCACACCCCCAACCCCGCCCCTGCTTCCTAGGGCAGTTCTAACATGAGCCTACTGCATCTCCACGTGTGGCCTAATGGGGCACAGCAGCTTGTCTTGGGGGGTTTGAAAGGACACGGAAGCAGCAAAGGACAAAGATGCATCGGTGAGTGGAAGTGACAGAGGACAGGAAGAACAGACCACTTAGAAACAGCAAAGATGGGGGCGCCTGGGTGGCTCAGGGGGTTAAAGCCTCTGCCTTCGGCTCAGGTCATGATCCCAGGGTCTTAGGATCGAGCCCCAGCCCCGTCTCGGGCTCTCTGCTCTCTGCTCAGCAGGAAGCCTGCTTCCCCCCGCCCCCCCCCCCCCCCGCCTGCCTCTCTGCCTACTTGTGATCTCTGTCAAACAAATAAATA
>CM053605.1:4902911-4921062 GCA_028646535.1 Procyon lotor | reverse complement strand
GCGTCACAGCGGCAGCGGTCAACGAGCCCTCTCCCTCTTTGGGGCGAAAGGCGGCCCTAGGTCTGCGCCGCAATTTAGGCAACTGGGGGGGGGAGGGGAAGGGCACCGAACAAAGAGTTGGGACGCGTGGTCCTCGGGGACACCACTGTGAGTGCCTTGGACTGGCGCGCGCCCACCCTGGGGAAAATCCCACTTCCAGCCCTTGGGGTACCTGGGGCACGACTGAGACGGGTGGGCGCCCCCTCCGCCGCCGCGTAACCGGGACGGGACGGCGACCGCCAAGCAACAGGAGGTGGCGCGGCTCTCCCGCCCTGTCCAACACCTGTCCTACGTTTTTTCCGGCCACAGGACAGGGAGCCTGGGCTTTTCTCTTCCCCGAGGACAAGCCGCTCGGGAAAGCCCCAACGGCCAGATGTGAACCAAGATGCGGGCCTGACGCGTGCGGGACCGGGAAAGTGGGGAGAGGGCCCAGACCCAGGTGGCGCCCGGGCACTCCGCGCCTCCCCCAGGCCCGGCAGAGAAGTCCGGGGCCAGAGGGGGCAGCCGGGCGAGTGCGTGGTAAGTTCAGCAAAGGGAGTCTCGCGATGGGAACGGGGTCAGCGAGCCCCTGACCTAATAGAACCAAGAAGGGCGCCGCAATCTCTCTTCCCGTTCGTCGCTAGCTTTACTGGACTTGGCATCGGTCCCTCCTCCACGACTTCAGACTCCGGGTTTTCTCCACTCCCAGATCCGCGGCCCCCAAGAGACAGACAGCGGAACCTGCCAATGGCAGGACGCAAAGCGTCAACTTTGTGTTCGCCCGCCACTCTCAGCCAGTGCGCGCCCGTTTCTCCGGAGTCCCGCCTTCCGTGTCGGGCGCCCCCTTCTGGCCACACAGGGATGAACGCTATCTGTCGCCATGTTGAGTGCGGCACAGTTATTTTCTACCTGGAACGTTTTCCCACCTATTCTAATCCTTCTCCCCATACAGCTAGTTTCTTAGTTTGACATTCAAGTGCGGTGGCGATAAGGAGGGTGTAACCTGTGGTTTTCGGATCCTTTGCGTGATCGGATCGCCACGTCACGCCACGCTTGCCGAGTCCAACGCCATCTTGAGTGTGGCGCCTTGATGGTTCCCTTCTCAGGGCTCCGCGTGGTTCCCTAAATGGCGCCCCAAACTTCAAGGAGTCCCCAAGGACTAGACCAACTGGTCTAAGGGGGTGATTATTTCCCCCAGTAAACTCTCGGTGTATAAGTTCAGGTGCCCCTTGCAGCCTCCTAGGTGAGGTGAGAGAAAAGATAGACTAGATGGCCGGGCCCTGGAAAGAGGCTCCCTGACGCTGTCGCGACGGCAGTGACCGCTCGGGGCAGTCGCTGTCCAAAGCCCTGGAGTGCGGAGACTGCTGTGTGGTGCGACGCCCGTGGGCTGTCCCGTTCGAAGGCAGGAGCCCGCACTGGCCCACGAGTCCCCTCGAAGCATGAATCTCAGAGTGTGTGTGTGTGTGTGTGTGTGCGCGCGCGCGCGCGCTTGGCACGGAGCCCGCTTGTCGGCTGGCTCACGCGGCCAACGCCGGGGCTAGTGGTAGGCAACGGGGTCACCTCTTCTAAGACCCGAAGCACCTGGGGCCGGGCAGAGGGTGTGGACGAGGTACAGACGGGGCGGGGCGGCCCAGGAGTGCGGGTCTCGGCCTCGCGCCCTCATTGCTCGTCGTAGGGCTTCCACCCACTTGCTCTGGGACAATTCTCGAAGGTGCCCGGCGCGGGGGGCGGGCACCTCCTCGGGCACTGCACAGGGCACCGCCCCGGGCGAGCGCAGCCCAGCACCCGGCCTTCCCCTCCCCCTCGCTGGCAGCCGTCGTGCGCGCCGGCCACCGCCTCCTCTTCCCTCCCCCTCCTTCCGAGCAGCAGCGGGGAAGGGAGGACGGGGGGCTGGGCGGGCGGCTTTGCCGCGCTTTGGCTTTCTGCGTCAGCAGCCCCAGCAAAACAGCGGCGGGAGCGCGCGCCTCGAGCGCGCTCGTGCGCCCCTCCCCCGCGGCGCCGGCGCCGCCGAGACCCGGCAAACTAGGGCCCTGAATGACAGTGCGGTCGGCGACTGCGCAGCGCGGGACGCACCAAGGCACTGCCGCTTTAAGCACGCTTGCCCATTGTTCGGAATCGAGCCAATGAGCGAGCGCCCGCTCCCTCCGCTCAGCCAATAGCACTCGGGCAGAGGAGGCCGAGCGCCGCCCACTAATCTATATTAAAGGTTCTGGCGCCGCGTGAGTTCCCCACTGGCTGTTCTGAAAAGCCATCTTTGCATTGTTCCTGTGTCCGGCTCCCCGTTCGCCGCAACCACCTCCGCCGCGCGCCTCCTCCGCCACCGCGGACTCCGGCAGCTTTCTCGCCAGAGTCCTCAAACTCTTGCTTTCTTTTTAATCCGCTGCATCGGATCACCGGCGTGCCCCATCATGTCAGACGCGGCCGTGGACACCAGCTCCGAGATCACCACCAAGGTGAGGTTGGACGCCGCCCGCCCCTTCGGGGTCCGCGCGCTGCTGCCGCCGGAGCGGTGTTTCGCGCGCGCACGCCAGCTGGGCTGCTCCGAGCCCGCTGTCTCTTCCTCCGGCGGAGAGATCTCTCGCTCCTGGCCTAGGCCCCCAGGCAGCCCACTCTTTTGTGTGCGGGGGAGGGGGCGGGAAGCGCGGCTGCAGGCGTGATGTCCGTCGGGGAGTGGGCCGGGCGCCCTGGGGGCCCCTGGGGGGCGGGGGCTGAGGGGCTTGGGTGGCGTGTGCTCCACGGCCCCTGAAACTTGTTTGTGAGTGGTCTGAAAGGTGGCGGGAGGAGAGGTGCCGCGCTGGGGGTCGTCAGCCCGCAGGGCGCACGGAAATAACTTTGAAACTCGAGCGCGTTTGGAATCGGAAGTGCTGGGGGTGGGGGCGCGTGTGCGGGCGCGGGCCGGCTGCGGGAAGTGGCGGCTCCGCAACGAGTGCCCGCCGGCGGCGCTGCTCTTTGTTCCGAGCCGGGCCGCCTCATTTCGCGCCTTGCAGTGGGTCCGAGGTGGTTTATCTGGACTAAGCTCTGATAAGGTAGAGTCGGGCAGCGGGTCGGCCGACCGCGACGTCGATCGTCTCCGCGGAGGTGTGAAGGTCTCCTCCGCCCTGGGTGCCCTCAGGGAGGGCGGGGGTAGGCGTCCTCCGGGGAGATTGCTCCGGGAGCTGCCGCCCAGCTTCAATAATTCACCAGCGGTGCCGGGTTTGGCTGTGGAGGAGGCGAGCCCACGCGCCGTTGGTGAGGAAACGGAAAGTGAAGGAACGACGCGCCGGGGCGACGATGGGCGCCCCCCGCGGCTGCCCGGGAGCACCGTGGACGCGGCCGCTCCGAAGGCGACGCGGGCGAACAAAAGCTGTGGCCGCGGCTGGCCGGTTGTGGGATCGAGCTTGGCGCCGGGGGTTGTCGGGCCCTGGTGCTGCGGTTTTGCTGCCCTCGGTTTTGAGGCTCTGCGCGTTTGGCGCAGCTTCCGTTCCGCGCGCCGGGTCGTTCCCGCGGCCGGCGCGGGGAGCGTCTCGTCTCCGCCCTCGGCGGGACCGCGGCACTTTAGGGCAGGCCTGCTCTTTTACCTAAGACTCTGGTCTGTGCCCCTTTGGGGACAGGCAGGAGTCACCTTGGTGTCTCCTTAATCTCTGTGCCCCTCGCGTCACCTCTGGCTTTCTCCCAGGGGTGACTCCCCCGGCGGAGTGGAGCTGGCGACTGGGATCTCCGCAAGGTCTCCAGCGGGGGCCCCCTCTGGGCCCTGCCCGCGAACTAGTTGGGTGGGGGGAGGGTCGGCCCACCCCGGTGCGGACGTCTGCGTTCGCTTTCCTCCAAGGTGATTTGCCGCCGGGAGCAATAAATAGCCCCGTGGAGCGCGTCCCCGACGGCCGCGGGCTGCGGGTCTGAGAAAGCCCCGTGGACTTCGGGGCGGCCTCCCGCGGGACTTTGCCCGCCAAATGCGGAGAGGCAGGTCCCCGTATCGAGGCCTGCAGCGGGGCCGTCAAGAAGCCCCGGGAAGGACTGGCGCGCACCTCGCGCGGCGGCGGGGCCAGCGCAGCCCGCAGGCTCCGGGTCTCCAGGGTCAGGGGCGCACTCGGCGGCCCTGGGCCACGTGCTCCGCGCGCGCGGTGCGTGCCGAGGCCCGCGCGCAAAGCCCGCCGGGCGGGGGCTGCGCGCCTGCGCGCCGCGTTCTCCCCGCCCCCACCCGCTCCCCGGGGCTTCGGCCGCCAGGGGGCGGGAGCGGGCGGCGCCGGGGTTCAAGGCCCGGCGGCCGGTGGTAATGGGGCCGACAGGTGCCCCGGGGCCTCTTCGCTGGACGGACTCGGAGCTGCGTTCCGCCTGACGCCTGTTTGTGTTGGCGGCCGGATCGGCAGGGCCAGGCGGAAAAAGTTACGGGGCTTCGGGGCGCCCGCGGCGGCGCTGCCCTTTGGAAAGCGGACCGGGTCGGCTCCTCGAGGTGCGGTCTGACTGGCCCTGAGAGCCGCCGCGCCGCCAGCCAGAGGCCGGGAGGGGGAAGGGGCGCGCCGGGCGGCGCCCTCCTGAAGGAGGGCCGAGTTCCCTAAGTCCCGGGCACGTTTCCCGGCCACGACCTGCCACCTCCTGGGACAGCTGTCACATATAGGGAACTGGTGGGTTCGGGTTTAGAGAGCTGAGCTGCCGTGGGCTCGGCTGGGAGGACTTGAGACGGCCTCCCGGGTTCTGCCTGTTTTCCTCCCTCCCATTCCCTTCCCGGGCTAGCCCGCCCACGGGACTTCTCCCGCAGGGCCCGGGCCCTCCCTCCATTACCTTATTTATTTATGGCACATACCTGCTGTCTTCCAAGAAGGATTTGTGAGAGGCGGAGCTCCCTCTGGCTGGAAACCAGTCCGTGATGGGTGTGTGAGTGAAGTGTTCCCGGGCCCGTCTGCCCGGCCAGACGGGTTTAAGGCCGTGGTGCCACATGGCTCTTGTCCTAAGAAGCATGAGTAAGGGGCAGTGGGAACAACTGCACGGAGCCCTTTTTGGTATGTTTCTTAAGAGTTGAGAAATTGTAGGAAACCCTGACCACAGACATGCTGGCTATCCTGGGGCCCCTCCCTCCCGTGTTTCCAAGTGTAACGTGTTAGGACATTCAGATCAGCACTGCATCATACCCCTGAGTCCTAGGCCTCTTTGCCAGCCTCGGGTTTCCCAAAAGACTTACTGGTTCCCTCTTACTTTTTGAAGGACTTAAAGGAGAAGAAGGAAGTTGTGGAGGAGGCAGAGAATGGAAGAGACGCACCTGCTAATGGGAACGCTGTGAGTGTCCGACTTGCCCATGATGCCTAGCCGCTCCTGGCCAGGAAGTTCTCTCACTCCAGCTTGGGCTTAGTCTGGGGTGAGCGAGAAGGCTGAGCCCTGGGGTAGTTCCTGCATCACGGTCTCCTGGTGGCGCTTTAGGAAGAGGAGCTGAGGTCTCGGCTGGTCTGGGGCTGCAGATGGCATCGGGTGGGGTATAGGGGATGGGGTGGGGTGGGCAGGAGTGGTGGTCTGTTCTCATTAACAACTTGGTATGTTTTCTGTCGAGGAGAATGAGGAAAATGGGGAGCAGGAGGCTGACAATGAGGTAGATGAAGAAGAGGAAGAAGGTGGGGAGGAAGAGGAGGAGGAGGAGGAAGGTGACGGTGAGTAACCTTGTCCATCTCTCCTGTTAGGGGGTACCTTTCCCTGGCCTTGTCCAGCAAAGGGGCAGGAGTTGGGGGTTCTTGGGGTTGGGGACCAGTAGACCACCTGCAGCCGGCTTGGTGACGGTGGGGCTAGGACTTACCTGGTTTTAGGCCAGTGAAGCGAAGCTGTGCCCCATGCACCCACCTGTGTACTGGTCTGTTGCTCTTTCCTCCTCTGGAGATAAGTGCCTGCATGCAGGCGGTAAGGTGCCCTTGATCCCCTGGTTTGTCAGGCAACAGGTCAGGGATATACCTCTTCCTTGGAGAATCTCACCGGGAGGCCCCCTGAGGAGCTGCGGTGTTACGTCCCCACCCTCGCTCAGGCTGTCACTGGGTGGGCAGGGACCAGCATTCTTCTGGTGGTTGAGGGAAGGCAGTGTGGTTTACCCTGGAGTTTGACTGTGCAGGTGAGGAAGAGGATGGAGACGAAGATGAGGAGGCCGAGGCAGCTACGGGCAAACGGGCAGCTGAAGACGATGAGGTAGGTTCTGGGCTTCGCTGGGGGTTGGGGTTGGAGGCGTTGATAGCCAGAGGGGCTGCTTCCCGTGCTGCGGACAGGCTCCCTTATCCTGAGGAGGAACAGAAGAGCAGCTAGCCCTGCCTCAGAGCTCTCCCCTCTCCCTCCCCAGAGCTCCCCTTTGGGCCCTTGCCTCTTCCCGCAGAAGCGGGGGTGGGCCCGGTGGGCTGCAGGGGCCTTGACCGTCTTTCTCTGCGCAGGATGACGATGTCGACACCAAGAAGCAGAAGACTGATGAGGATGACTAGACAGCAAAAAAGGAAAAGTTAAACTTAACAAAAAAAAAAAAAGGCCACCGTGACCTATTCACCCTCCACTTCCCGTCTCAGAATCTAAACGTGGTCACCTTCGAGTAGAGAGTCCCGCCCGCCTGCCCACCGCGGGCAGCGCCACCCGCAGATGACACACGCTCTCCACCACCCAACCAAAACCACAACGTGAATTTGCAACAGGGGAGGAAAAAAGAACCAAAACTTCCAAGGCCCTGCTTTTTTTCTTAAAAGTACTTTAAAAAGGAAAATTTGTTTGTATTTTTTATTTACATTTTATATTTTTGTACATATTGTTAGGGGTCAGCCATTTTTAATGATCTCGGATGACCAAACCAGCCTTCGGAGCGTTCTCTGTCCTACTTCTGACTTTACTTGTGGTGTGACCATGTTCATTATAATCTCAAAGGAGAAAAAAAACCTTGTAAAAAAAGCAAAAACAACAACAAAAAAAAACAATCTTATTCCGAGCATTCCAGTAACTTTTTTTGTGTATGTACTTAGCTGTACTATAAGTAGTTGGTTTGTATGAGATGGTTAAAAAGGCCAAAGATAAAAGGTTTCTTTTTTTTCCTTTTTTGTCTATGAAGTTGCTGTTTATTTTTTTTGGCCTGTTTGATGTATGTGTGAAACAATGTTGTCCAACAATAAACCGGAATTTTATTTTGCTGAGTTGTTCTAACAAAGCTGTCTCCAACCTGGTCTTTCTGTGTTTCGGTTTCTCGAGCAGGTCGTCCGTGGTGGGTCAGGGGCGGGAGGGGGCACTGGGAGGGTGAACTGGGATCCGAGTTAAGGCCCAGCTCGATTACCTGGGGATAGTGGGCTGAAGATCCCAGTTGGCAGCGATGGGTGGGGGCAGCGTGGTGGGTGGCCACAGAGCTCAAGGACTGAGCTGCTACAGACCTACACCCGCAGGAGGGCGCTGGAGTTAAGGGTTGTGAAGGGGGCGCCGCATACCGGGGTTGGTCTACTGATCTTACCGGGATCCGTTTCCGGGGCCTGCACTATGGGATGCCAGGTGGCTGAGGCTGCCCTGGAAGGCGATCCCGTCCCCATCCCCAGGTACTCCCCAAGGCCCAGGCTTCGTGAGACACTGCTGTTCCTCAGACCCCCAAGGTAAGGGGCAGGCGGGTGGGTGGTGGCTTGGGCCAAGTGTGAACACGGCCAAGACCCCAGGCAAGCCACCTCCCAGTGGGTGGGTGGGATTACCCGAAACTTCAGCCTTTCCTCCTGGGTCCTCACCCAATTAGTTTGGTGACTGTGACTCCCCCTGGTGGTGGCTTGTGGCACCTTTTCCCTTTGGACTTCTTTCCAGGGCCCCGGGGCAGGCTTGCCCTAATTCTCCAGCCTCTTGCCTGGAGAAAAGTGGACCTTGGTTAGGCAGGCTGGCCAGCCTTCCCTTTGGATGCAGGTTTTAGGTGGTAGGTGGGCACGTAGGATTCTCAGGCACAGGTGCACAGTGAGTCGGGAAAGCTAACGAAGGCGTGGGTGAGTGAACGCGGGACCTCAAGTCCTCAGGGACAGGAGCTGCTCGAGCCCGCTAAGCCTCCTGGGGCCTGCAGGTAAGCTTCACAGGTGGAAGCCCCCGCAAGCATCCATAGTGTGCCCCTGAATCGTGGTGCCCGTTCTCTAGGGGGTCAGCGAGGGTTGACACCCTAGCTGTTGGGAGTGTTGAGAATGGGACGATCGATCTGTTCACTAAGGATGCAAAAGTATGGGTTCTGCTCCTACCTCTGCCACCAGCTGGGTGATCGGGGCCTCCTTTGTCCCTCCCGAATGCGGCCTTTTTTTTTTTTTTTAAGATTTATTTTGGGGAGGGAGAGGGGTAGAGAATCTCCAGGAGACGCCCTGCTGAGCACGGACCCTGGACCCCAATGCGGGGCTCAGACCTACAATCCTGAGATTGTGACCCAAGCCGACACCAAGAGACGCTCAAGCACCCGAGCACCCCTGAATGCAGTCTAAAAGATGCCTTTCTCAAGAATCTAAGTGAGACCCTCAGGGCTGCAAAGGAAAGGGGGGCCAGAATTGGGGTGGGGCACAGAATCCTCTGCAGGGACATCTCTCAGGCTGGAATGCCCAAGTCGACCCCACAGGCAGGAATGGGTGGGGACAGAAACCATACACGCTCTCTACCCACTCCTGTCCCCCCAACATTGTGGCCATGTGGGAGTTCTTGCATCACATTTGAGCTGATTTACACATGGCTTTATCCAAAGGAAGAAGCCCGGGACCCCAGTTTCTGCTGATCCCCACCCCCTACTGCCCTCTTATCTTTGCCTTCCTTCCCTCTCAGGCCCCCACTTTCTTCCTTAGGGAGCCTTCAAGACACCTCCCAGCAGCAAAGGATGGGAGGGTGGGGCTCTTAGCTGAAATATCCATCCACAACTCCTTAAGGACCATCTATGGATAATGGGACCCTGAGCACAAAGACAGGGGGACCTGACAGCAGGGAGGGCTTCCCTGGGGAGGTGGCACTGAAGCTGAGACTAGAAGGGCCAGGAGGATGAGAGAGGAGATGGGGGACGGTTTAAGGGGCAGGAGTGGTGCATGGGCAGGCCCTGTGCAGGAGGGTGCTAAGGGTGCACCGGCAAAGGGGGCTGGCAGTCTGGGGACCAGGTACGGGGGTAGGATTTGGGGAAGCCACAGGATGGTTTGAGGCAGAAAAGCTCCTGGAAAGCACGGAAGTGACTGCGTGCAGAGGCAGGGGACCCGGATTCAGGGGAAGGGCCAGGTGGAAGAGAAACAGGAGCATTTAAGATACCACATGGGGTAGGGGCACCGGGGTGGCTCAGTCCGTCTCCCTTTGGCTCAGGATCGAGTCCTGGGATCAAGTCCTGCATCGGGCTCCCTGCTCAGCCCTGCTCAGCCCTGCTCAGCAGGGACTTGGCTTCTCCCTCTGCCCCTCACCCTGCTCGAGCTCTCTCTCTCATTCTCTCTCACTCAAATAAATAAAATCTTAAAAAAAAAAAAAAAAATACAAGTGAGTTAAAGTGTCAAGATCCAGGGACAGAATGGGTGTTGGAGGTAAGGCTCCCCCCGGCTCTGGCCGGGACCCTCCAGCACAGGGAGGAGCCATTTACTGCGTGTGAGGGGCTGGAGAGGAAGGTCTTAAAGCTGTGCGGAGACCTTCCTGTGTTTGAGGGGAACTGTCAGAGGCTGATGGGTGCCCGGGTCCGGAAGGCCGGTGAGAGGCCTGGGTTGGGCCAGAATAAGAGAGGCCGAGATGTAAACTGGACCGGCCAGGACGAGGGCCGAGCCAGAAGACATTAGGCTTAGGTCACACGAGGGACCCCAGAGATCTGGGTGCTGTCCTTCCCAGGAAACAAAAATTCCGAGCCCAAGGCCCCCTCTCCCTTCCTCCTGTGCCCTGCCCACCCCGCTTGCCAGCCACATCGGCCTCCCTGTGTCCAAGGCAAGCTTGGGCCTTGCGCAGGGCCTTTGCACTGGTTATTCCTGCCCTGGGAATGTCTGATTCCCAGACTTCTCATAGCTTGACCCAGGTTAGGTCTTAGGGCCCGCGTTATCCCCCCAGAGAGGCCTTCCCTATCCCTGACCTCAAGAAGGCCGTCCCCAGCTCTGTCCCTCGGCCACATAGCACTTCTCACAAAGTGAGCTTGTCTATTTCCTAGTTTGTGTGTTTTTGGCTGCGCCCCACTGAGGCCAGGGGCTATGTCTTATCTACTACGTTTCCCAGCACATAGAATTCTGTTTGTTTGTTCGGTGGTTCGCGTAGGTCCTGAATGCTATCACTGTGCCGGACTCCATTCTAGGCTCCAGTGATACAAAAAGGAGCACGAGAGAGGAGGACCCTCCTCAAGAAACCATGGGACACCTCTCGGTGGTGGAACATTGTTCTACACCCTTGCCTCCCCCACCTACCTTTGTGGTTTCTGCCAGGCACCCCATTTGGGCCAGGGGGCGGGGGGCTTGCCCTTCACAAGGGTTGGAACCTGTGGAGTGAGGACAGTGTGGAGTGTCCTCAAGCCCCAGGCTGCCTGTCCCCCTCTGAGCTGTACCCAGACTCCTGCCAGGGTCAGGGTCAGATCAAGGCCTTCGTGGGAGGGAACTTCCGACCCTGGGCGCCACCCCCCCCCCTCATGCCGGGCACAGGCTCCTAGGCAAGGGTGACCAGCCGCTCTCCATTCTGCTTCCCAGGGCACTCGGTCCTGCAGACGTCCCCAAGCCCGGGCTGGGTGTCCAGGCCAGGGGACAAGAAGACCACAGAGCAGGCAACACGTGGAGCTGGCATCAGGCTCCCAGGCCTGTTCAGGCTCTGGCCCTGCTCGGAAGGATCTACTCCCCCTCAAAACCTCTAGAAGGGAAGTGAGACGCTGAGCCCCATCCAGACAGACACGACAGCCGTGTTAATACAGAGCAAGTAACGGAGGCTTGCTGGGCCTCAGTCTCCTCCTGTGCGCCATGGGAACAAGAGTGCAAGGCAGGAGCTGGGCTCAGAGGTCTTAACGACCCACGTCTGCACCAGGCTCCCTGCTTCCTCCAAGGAACACCCTTCCTTCCAGCCGCCCACCCTCACCGCGGAGCTTCACCCCACCAAAAGTTTGGCCTGGAGCAGCCCTTGCGGCCTTGGGCAGAGCCCACTTTCCTCTAGTCTCGAGACTAGCACACTATTTATCACCGCCCGAGGACCTGTTCCCGCAGTCCAGAGTTCCATCCGTCTTCACTCCCCAAGTCTCTCTGAAGGCGAGGACCGGGCGGCCCATACAGCCCAAATTGGGAGATTTGCGAGCGACGGGCTCCCTCTGGTGGACATAGGGGAACTGCAGGGGGCTCTGCGGGGTTCTGTTCGGGGACGGCAGCCTCAGCCACCGCGACCCCGACCGAAAGCGCTTCCTCCTTCTGTTTCTGGAGCCCCAGTCAGACACGAGAGTCAGTGGTCATTTCCCGAGCCTTCCCTCCGGGCAGCTGATCTGGTCCTTCTTTTCCTCAAGGGGAGACCCCAGGCCTCTCCAGAGCCCGAGCTGAGGCCAGGGTTGGTTCCTCCTTGGGTTTTGGCCCCAGGGCTCCTTTTTGCTACCCCTTCATTCAAAAGCTTGGTGCGCACCTTCCTCGGCAGGTCCAGCTCTTGGTCCTCTCTGCTCGCTACTCATAGTGACTACTGACCTAAGTCCCAGTCCCAGAGTCCTCTGCTGCAGGGAACCGGGGTGTGTGTGTGTGTGTGTGTGTGTGTGTGTGTGTGTGTGTGTGTCAGGGGGAGGTGGAGTTCAAAGGCTCCTAGCTCCCTCCCCCACTCTCTGAGCTGCCCGTCAGGCTGCCCTAGGGTCTGGTGGCCCCCTCTCCTCGGCTGCCCTTGCTGGCCCAGGGGTCCAAAGACCTGGATCCCCAATGCCCAGCCTTCTTCCTCCATGCCTCCCTCCCGTGTGGCCTCCTGTGTCTGGGGTACTGGCCAAGCCTGCCTGCCTCAGGGCCTGGCCACTCCGTGATCCCTGCCTCCCGAAAGCTGCTCCATGGGGACGGAAACCCTGCTCCCAGCTTACCATGGGGTAGTCCAACTTGGCGGTGCGGCTGCTTATCAACCGCGAGCTCCAAGCGCATGGAGGGAAGGGTAGGGCCAGCCGGGGAGGAGGGCAGGACTCTCCCCAGGACTTGCTCTCCAGAGAGCTCAGCTCTGAGTTCAGAGAGGTGACGAAAGCCCAAATTAGGAAACACAGCTGAAACATTCTACGGCGACCTGCAACATTGACCTTGTGTACTAGGGGAATGATAGATGCATTATTGAAGGAGAAGGCCTGGCAGCCTGTGTCTGTGAAGTCCTGAGCATAGCCGAGGGACCCCGCCGGGAGGGAGTATGTCCTCATGAGCTCCCCTCAAGGCTGCTGCCCTTAGCGACGAGAAGTGCCAGGTGGTCACTTGAGACAATCTCATTTCACATTCAGCCAAGCCGGGGCCCAGCTGTGAGGATCTCGGCAGGGAGCAGATCTCTCGCAGGAAGGAGCTGCTGGTGAGGATTCCATAAGGTACCAGGGGACATATGTTGTTTTTGTCACCAACAGCCATCCCATCACCCTTCTCTTCACAATAATCTTCTGAAATGGTGTCCAGCTTGCCTCCTGAATAACTTCCCCTTCCCCACTCTCAACCCAATTCCACCGGCAGAATATGCCATTTGGTCTTGGCCAATCAGTGCCCAGGAACCCTTCGCTATAGTGATTGGCTCAGGGCTGGCACATGACCCTAGTTGATCCAATCAGAGTAGGTCCTGGGATTTTTTTTTTTTTTTTTTTTAAGTTAGCTTTAGCCCAATATGGCGCTGGAACTCTGGACTCTGACTTCAGAGTCATGCGCACCACTGACTGAGCCTGCCAAGTGCCCCCTCCTGGGATTTTTTTGATTGAATTGCTGCAAAGGGAAGGAGCTTGGGCGTGGGTGGTGAGCTTTGAACTTAGGGTGATGGTTGAGTCAAGGGGCAGAGGGACCCTAAGTTCTGTGACATTATTGGGCTCTGGGTTGACCTGTACCTACCTAATGCCGTACCAATCTAGACTTTTCAATTATGCAAGTCAGTACATTTTCTCTTAGTTTAGTCTGGCTCAGGTTGGCTTTTGAAGGATACTGGGCTCCAGGCTCTAATCTCCGAAGCCAATCAGACTTCCATGAGCCAAAGAGGCAGCTCGAGGAAGGAGGAGCACAAGGGTGAGGGCATTGACTTCTGGAGTGGTTTCCAGGTTGAAGGGGAACAGAGGGAGGTGAATCAGCCTCGGAAGATGCTGTGATGCTCATGATTCATCTCTCAATAGGAGCACAGAGTCCCTGCTGGACTCATTTCCAGCCGAGTGTGTGGGGTGGGCCATGGCCCAGTCATCTGAGCTGCCCACCTTGCATCCACTGCCTGGAGTCCTCCTTTCCCTCTCTTCAGCCTGCAGGGCTCTCTGGTCCTCTGACCTCCCAGGAACTCCCAGAACTTACAGGGTTCCCACCTATGCCTCACAGCCAAAGGCAGTGTCTTTGGACTCATGGGCGAGACCCCCATCTTCATGCAACCTGACGCCTCCCAACTGCCTCTCTGCTCCAAGGTGGGCTGAGAGGTTAATCCATCCTGTTTGGCGAAGTGCTGGGGTAAGCAATGGGAAGGGTTTTCTTTCTGCATAACAGAACAGAAAGAAAACAGATGCCCTGCGTCTTTAACATATGAAGGAGTCTCTAAGAGGATAGTTTAACATGTGGCTCATTCCAAATTTGACCTGAAATTTTAAAATTTAAATTAAATTAATTAACATATAGTGTATTATTTGTTTCAGAGGTGGTTTAGTGATTCATCAGTTGCATACAACACCCAGTGCTCATTACATCACGTGCCCTCCTTAATGCCCATCACCCACTGACCCCTTCCTCCCACCTCCTCTCCAACAACCCTATTTGTTCCCTGTAGTTTAGAGTCTCTTATGATTTGTCTCTCTCAATGATTTCATCTTATTTTATTTTCCCCTCCCTTCCCCTATGACCCTGTTTTGTCTCTGAAATTCCATGAGTGAAGTCATAATTGTCTTTCTCTGACTTATTTCGATTAGCATAACGCCCTCTTGTTCCATCCATGTCGTTGCAAATGGCAAGATTTCATTTTTTTGATGTCTGAGTAATATTCCATGTTTTTTTTTCCTTTTTTTACAGAAAGCCTATTAACATAATGAAGGACATTCGTGTCCAGGAAAAGCTGATCTTGTACAAGGGACCCCACCAGGGCTCAGGGATTGTTTGCTGAACTAAACAGACGATAGGAAAGGATTCCTTTGGGAACTGGTTCCATAGTCTGGCCATAGAATCCTGGGGCCTCATGCAGGCTCCTTAGGTGGCAGGTGGTCTGGGGCCCCGTGACCCTTGTCAACACAGCCCAGGACGTGGTTGGTATTAGTAGGTTTGGGCGTAGCTAAGGGTGGAAATGGGTACAAACCTTTCCGGAAAGCATTTGACCCTGTATGTCAAGTTCCAAAAAAAATGTGCACATGCTCTTTGATCTTATAAGTTCATCTGCAACTCCTTTCTATATCCCAGGAAAACTTCTACCTCTTCCCAGAGGTATTCTCGGGGGCCTTCTCACCAATCTCCCCACAATGTCCCAAGTGTGCCTCCTGTGGTTTCGACTAGAGCCTGGGGGTGGGCCTGCTGGACAGTGATGCTGGGCAGACATCTAGTCTTAGAAGATACTAAGGCTGGATGGGTTCCAGCCCCATGGGGGAGGTGACAGTGGGTTCTCCAATTCTGACCCCTTTGTCAACATTGTCCTTAGGTAGCTTTGAGGGCCCGCTCACCTCTCTACTAGTCAACCTCTGCGTAAGCACCTCTCACCAGGAGATGCTCACTTCTTTCCTTGGAGACAGTGTGGTCTGAATCCATTTTAAAGACCCTGGCATCATATGAGTCCCATTATTAGGTAGCTGGGCTTTCTGTTATTTTCCTGTTCTGCTCAGGGGCCTGCCACAATCACAAACAGCGATGTAACTTTTAAATGGTTAGTGTCTTGTTATGTGATGACATTTCTTAGATGTGGTCCTCCTGGTGGCCCCACTTGCCTCCCCAGGGGGACCAAGGAGGTGCCTGTGGGCAGAGGCAAGAGGCAAGGTTTCTTTCAGCAAATGATTGTGTGCCTCCTTCAAAACATAACCAAATCCATACTGAGGTGTCAGAATTCTGTGCCCGAACGATATCATTTGAGCCTGGAAATGTTGGAGGATCACGATGGATATAAAACCTCTTGAATATCAAAAGTGTCTACTTTTAAGTAAATGTGAACCTTCCAAGAAAAAGCCCAGCCTAATTGTACCAAACGTATTGTAGATCGTTGCTGAATACAAGTCAATTAAAAGAGAGTAACAATTAGACGATCTTCCAGAAGAGAGGATTTGGATTCCAATCCTGACCAAGGGCTGGGCCCTGAGTAAATACTGTGTATGGCCAATGACATATCAGGAAAGGAAAGAAATGACCACTATCAATCTCTATAACATAAAAAAGTGAAATGAAATTTCAAATTCTGTAAAGAGATACACCAATCATGTATAACTTAATTACACAGGGGGCCCTGTGCTCCATATTCAAATTATCATGTTGTATAGCTCTAATGCACGTACTTTAGCCCCAAATGAAAGTAATAATTATATATAAAACATCCAAGTGATAATAACCTTGCTTATCCTCTTATAATTGAGAAGAGCTATTTGGGGGATGATTTGAATAAATCAAGTCATTTAAAAAGCCACTGTAAGAAATTTGAATAAATGGGGGTGCCTGGGTGGCTCAGTCGTTGAGCGTCTGCCTTCAGCTCAGGTCATGATCCCAGGGTCCTGGGATTGAGCCCCGCATCGGGCTCCCTGCTCGGCAGGAAGCCTGCTTCTCCCGCTACCACTCCCTCTGCTTGCGTTCCCTCTCGCTGTGTTTCTCTCTGTCAAATAAATAAAATCTTTAAAAAAAAAAAAAAGAAATTTGAATAAATGCCTTCTTTTCTTTTGAAAACATTTTTTTTGATAAGTACAAGAATCCAAAAGAATTCTCAGGGTTCCTAAGGGGGTGGTCCATACCCACTTGTTGGCTGTCAGATGATAACACATGTGCCTGGGTTTCTAACCCTCTGAAAAGTGTATTTTATTTAAAGTAATCTCTACCCCCAACATGGGGCTCAAACTCACGACCCCAAGATTGAGAGTTGCACCCTCTACCGACTGAGACAGCCAGGTGCTCCCTAAAGGCATATTTTTAAAGTGAAGGCTTAGCTCTGCCTTCGGCTCAGGTCATGATCTCAGGGTCCTGGGATCGAGCCCTGCATCGGGCTCTCTGCTCAGCAGGGAGCCTGCTTCCCCCTCTCTCTCTGCCTACTTGTGATCTCTGTCAAATAAATAAATAAAATCTTAAGAAAAAAATAAAGTGAGGGCATAGTAGTATGTGACTCTTGATCTCAGGGTTATGTTTGAGCCCCCTGGTGGGGGGTAGAGATTACTTAAAAATAAAATCTGAAAACAAAAACAAAAACAAAAACCACCCCAAAATGAAGGGTTTACTAGAGGTTCTTAAACTTCCTCTGTTCACAGCACACTTAGTGTGTCATTAATTTTTCCACAGTGTAACAAAACCAAAATAAATACCTTTATGATGATGGTGATGATGTACTTAGGTTCAAACAACTTGTTAAGTATTTATATCCTAACCTAGTAGCTGTCATATTATGTTGGAAAAAGAAAAGCCACATAAATTGAGAAGAAAACATATTTTTATTTTATTTGTAATCACAATGACTTACTGATGTGATGTGTGCACAGCTTCTCAAACCTTGGAATCAGATTGGACCCAACCACCCTCATTTCCTGTTCATGCTTTTTAAAAAAGTATTACTCATTTATTTTAGAGAGAGGGTGTGAGTGAGTGCAGCTGGGAGGGGCAGAGGGAGAGAATCCCAAGCAGACTCCGCTCTCAGTGTGGAGCCCGACGTGGGGTTGGATCCTGAGCTGAAACCAAAAGTCGGATGCTTAGCCACCAGACACCCCTGTTCACGCTGACTTTTCAGGGGTACTTGTTTATCACCAGCACATCCAAAAATTCAGCTTCCCAAAGAAAGCTCATCAAAAAGAATGTAGTGTGGTGCAGTAAAATGTTGAAACGGAGCTATTTTGAGCTAATAGCACTGTACAAGATATCCCCAGTGGCTGCATTCCCTTTGAAAATTAAAATATCCTTTGGCACCCTTGTGAATTTCCTGCAGTGCCCTGGGGTGCCTTGGTGCACAGTTTGGGAACCAAATGTACTCACCAAATCTCTGCTCCTCACTCATTCCACTTCACCCCTCAGTTTATTCAAAACTATGGCCAGGGGCGCCTGGGTGGCTCAGTCATTATTGGCTCGGGTTGTGATCCCGGAGTCCTGGGATCGAGCCCCGCATCGGGCTCTCTGCTCAGCGGGAAGCCTGCTTCTCCCTCTCCCACTCCCCCTGCTTCTGTTCCCTCTCTCGCTGTGTCTCTCTCTGTCAAATAATAAATAAAATCTTAAAAAACAAACAAACAAACAAAAAAACTATGGTCAAAGCTGCCTAGCTTTGAACCAAATAAAAATACACCAAAAAACGGCTACGCCAGGTTTGGTTTCCACTTTGAGGACTATTTGAACAGTGTATTTTGAGAGCCGCAAAACAATTACCAGGTCACCAGTAACAAGCTCTGAAAATAAACCGTTCAATACGGAGCGACTGGCGACCAGGCACACCTTTCGGCGCTCTTTTTGGCTGCGATATGGAGAATAAATCAGAAGAGAAGACAATGCCATGGGTTAGAGAGGCCCCAGATGGTTCTAGGAACTTCGGCAGGAGCAGCGGGTAAAAATGTTTGTAAGGCTAGTCAACAGGCTTCGTTCTGCCTTGTGGGGCAGCCCATTCTCCCTAACCTCCAGGAAGTGGTTATCAGCCCTGAAATTCTCTTCCTTCCCCTGAACCCTATCTATGTATCTGCCGGTTCCACCCCAGCCTGGGAGGGAGGGGGCGGTGAAGGAAAGCAGGGACATCTGCAGCTGACCTCTGTGGGCCTGCTTCTTTCTCATTCCCCCTCTCCATCCTACACTAGGCTACAAGAGGCAGGTTCACTCTTCCCATGAGAAGGAGCTCTTTGTAGTCAATGAGACAATTGCGTGTGCCCCCCCCCCCACCTTGGTTCTTGCTTTGTTGATAGTTTAAGGGACTTAAAAATCTTTTTGAGTAG
>CM053605.1:4887788-4902811 GCA_028646535.1 Procyon lotor | reverse complement strand
GTATCTGCCGGTTCCACCCCAGCCTGGGAGGGAGGGGGCGGTGAAGGAAAGCAGGGACATCTGCAGCTGACCTCTGTGGGCCTGCTTCTTTCTCATTCCCCCTCTCCATCCTACACTAGGCTACAAGAGGCAGGTTCACTCTTCCCATGAGAAGGAGCTCTTTGTAGTCAATGAGACAATTGCGTGTGCCCCCCCCCCCCCACCTTGGTTCTTGCTTTGTTGATAGTTTAAGGGACTTAAAAATCTTTTTGAGTAGGGGCACCTGGGTGGCTCAGTCGTTAAGCGCCTGCCTTTGGCTCAGGTCATGATCCCAGAGTCCTGGGATCGAGCCCCGCATCGGGCTCCTTGCTCGGCAGGAAGCCTGCTTCTCCAGCTACCGTTCACTCTGCTTGTGTTCCCTCTCTCGCTGTGTTTCTCTCTGTCAAATAAATAAAATCTTTAAAAAAAAAAAAATCTTTTTGAGTAAAGCCTGGCCTTCCATGGCTCCTGGCTTGCTGGGGACTCACCCATCCCGTGTTGGTGGTCAAAAGCTGAACGCTGACTCCTTTCGATTCCTTCTCACACCAGACCGATGCTGCCATTGGACTGTCCCATTTCATCAGAGCATTGACTGCTATCTGAAATTATTCTCTTCCTGTCTCCTCTCATTAGAATGTGCTGGTAGGGACTTCACTGGTCTTGTTCAGCAAGTATGTCCACTACTGAAAACAGTGTCTGGAACATAAAAAGTGCTCAATAAATATGCGTGGAGTGAATGTATAGTGCTTAAAGACTTTGCACATAGAATGTTCTTGATATACAACAGCTAGGAGAAAAAGAAAAAATCGGAAAAAAATCCAGAAACCCACCAACAAACATTTTAGGACAAGGTGGTTGGAAGCAAATGAAGAGCCTGCAAGGAGTGAACTCCCAGGAAAGGGCTTCCCAGAATCCACTAGAACTTCCAGGAGGTGTCAGAAGGATCCAATGCAGCGGACAAAGCAGGAAGGACCAGCAGGGGTCAGTGGAGTTCACGGACATATTGACGGAAAGGCCACTGGCCAGAGCCAGCCAGCCAGCCTGCAGGGTTGAGGAGTAAATGACAGGTAGGGAGGTGGAAAGAGTGAGTAGAGACAATCCCAAGGAATTTGCAGGTGCAGAGAAAGAGGAGGATGGAGCAGGATCTGTAGGCATCGCAGGACTGAAGGAAAGCCTTATTTAAAAAAAATTTTTTTGTGGGTAGGGATAGGGTGACTGGGTTGTGGACATTGGGGAGGGTATGTGCTGTTAAGTGCTGTGAAATGTGTAAGCCCGACGATTCACAGACATGTACCCTGGGGCAAATAATACATTATGTGTTAATAAAAATTAAAAAAAATTTTTTTTAAAGATTTTATTTATTTGACAGAGAGGAGAGAGAGCACAAGTAGGCAGAGAGGCAGGCAGCAGGGGTGGGGAACAGGCTCCTGGCTGAGCAGAGAGCCCGAAGCGGGGCTCGATCCCAGGACCCTGAGATCATGACCTGAGCTGAAAGCGGAGACTTTAACCCACTGAGCCACCCAGGCGCCCCTAAAAATTTTTTGAGAGAGTTATTTATTAGAGAGAGAGAGAGAGAACAAGTACAAGCCAGGGGAGGGGCAGAGGAGGAAAGAGAGGGGGAGAAGCAGATTCCCTGCTGAATGCAGAGCTCAACACCAGGGCCCCATCCCAGGACCCTGAGATCATGACCTGAGCTGAAGTTCAACACTTAACCGGCTGGTCCACACCGGTGCCCCAGAAGCCTTAGTTTCTAAAAATTTATATCTTTAGGGTCACTTGAACATGTTTTGTAGGCTAAGAGTTGCAGGATTCAGAGAAGAGAGGACTTTGTGGATTTTGCTGAAGTGTGTGTAATCTTTTCTTTTTTTTTTTTTTTAAAGATTTTATTTATTTGACAGAGAAACACAGCGAGAGAGGGAACACAAGCAGAGGGAATGGCAGCGGGAGAAGCAGGCTTCCCACAGAGCGGAGAGCCCGATGCGGGGCTCGATCCCAGGCCTCCGGGATCTGACCTGGGCCGAAGGCAGACGCCCAACGACTGAGCCACCCAGGTGCCCCTGTGTAATCTTTTCTTATTTCATTTTCATTTATTTATTTTTTTCTCTTCTTCCTTTCAATTCACCTTGTGCTTCCCCAACCGCAGGCACATATGTCAGCCCCGGAAGGCTGGCCTGTGCCTCGCACGTCTGCACGGGGGAGGAGTGCGCGTGTGGCCTTCGCTGGACGGGACCCTCCAACCCCTTTCCACCCGACTGAGGCCGGACTCAGTGCCCACACACCCATCACAGAAGTCCAGGACCCTGCACACGGCGTTGGTTTACCTTACAGCTGCCCGTGCACACACACCCGCCTCTAACACTTACTGTCTCCAGCAGCATTTCTCAGTCTGGTCCACAGACAGCTTGCGTCAGAATCACCTGGGCTGCTGCAGCAGGTAGATTTCTGGGACCGGCACCCCCTGCATCGGAATCTCCAGGGGGCGGGGCAGGTACCCGTAAACGTGCCAGGCCTGGGCTGCGGGCCTCGCCTTTGTAACATTCCGCGGCCCCTGCTGTACCCACAAACCGCAGCTCTGCAGGCACATAGACCTGCACCCGTCGTACCGGAGTGCGCTCTGACCTACAAGGTCCCCACGGCTAGTCCCCTCGGCTCCGTATGCTCTCCTTTGGCTTGGGCTCACCCCTGCCCGCACCCCTCCCCTCTTGCTCCTCCCACCATAGCTGCAGCCAGCCTCCCAGCCAGCGGGGGCCAGCGGGGCTCGGAACCCCTCAGGCGCACTGTCCCCGGAGCACACTTTTCGGGCCTTGTTTCCTGATAAAATGATCAGTCCGCCTGAGCACCTGCACTGCGGCCCGGAGAGATGTGAGTGTCTAAGGACGGCCGGGCTGTCGTTCTTTTGTTTTTCTCAGAGCGGCTGACAAAGAAGTGTGTCCCTGACAGTCCGGGCTGGGCGAGTGAGTGGAGGGGGGCCGTGGAGGAGGCTCCGAGCAGGTGGAGCAGCTTTCCTGGGCCGGCTTCTCTCCACTGGGAGCTGTGCGGCGCCCCGGCAGCCTTCCCTGCTGGAATTCTGGGGGGCAGACGGAGTTCGGGAGCAGGAGACGGGCTCCCTCTGAGAGGTGGCACTTCCAGAGAGCAAAAGGAAATCCGGATTCATTTTAACTTTGTTTTTTCATCCAATCTTGGTATTTAAAAATTAGCCTTTGAAGACAACAGCCCTCTCTCGAGGAAAGGGATTACCACTGAAAGATGGTGACAGCCCACTAACAGTGTCCTACCCCCCATCCACGGATGAGAACACACCCTTTGGTGACGGACAGAAAGAGAGGAGGAATATGTGAGCAGGGCTATGCCAGAGAGGGCCCATCTCTGGGTGTGCTCTCCTTCTGTCTGGCCCCAGACCTTACTTGCTACTGTGTGAACTGGAAACCCTTTAATTGCCTGAAGAACAGTGAAGGCTGCTGGTAGCTCAGAGGTAAGCTTCCCAAGAAGACCCCTTCTCTATCACGTCAGACCTGCAGGCACGCGGCTGCCTTCACTCTCTCCCACGCCGGCTCCCTCTGCCTGGGTTTTGAGGCCTCCCAGCGCCCCATCCCAGCCCAGATGCACCCCCACTGCTCCCCACATGACTTCAGGGAGACCTCTTCTCCATTCTGGAACTTCTATCCTCTCCCATAAGGATAGAAGAGTCTCTACTCTGTCAGCTTGGAACTTCTGCCCTTTCCGGAAACCTCTTGAGCAAAGGTACATCATAAAGGTAGGAGAAAAGTTAAAAGTGACAACAAACAAAGGGGACAGCGAGGTTGTGGGAGGGAACCGCTACACATCATGTCTCAAAGACAAATGGTAAGGTCATGGGTCTTGTTGGGGTACGTTGTACGTTCTTGTAGAGCAGCAACCGAAGCATCGGGAATGCAAGGCCTAGCGGTCGATTTCTGGAGCAAAATACAGTTGTGATCCTATGGTCTGATAAATGTCTTTCTTCGCATCATGGGGCCGGGTTCATGTTCCAGAAAAAGCAGAGATGAAAGCAGTGCCATGCTAAAGACTGTAGGAATATTTTAATTCATATGTTTTAATTCATTACGTAATAATAATATCACAGTCTATTTTACAAGTTAAATGTATGAGAATTATGAAATAGAAATGGTAGGAAAAAAACTAAACATAGGTCAGGAATATGAATTTTTCCAAAACCAGGGGCCAAAGGAAGATGTGTTGCCCGCAGGGCCCAAGGAGGAGGCAGGGAGGGGGCGGGAACAGCATCGGCTCTCGTGGTAAGCGTCTGTCCCCGTGTCACCCTGGGAAGGAGTCAGGGCTCACCCTCTGCCCTGGTCTGGGGTTGGGAGTTGAGTCTGGTCAGTGGAAGATGGCAGCTTGGGAGGAAACAGCCATCTGGTTACCTACACAGAACTGGTCCCCTGGTGGCCGCAGGTGGGTTTTGCCGTACAGGGAATTAGGGGTGGAAATGTCAAAAATCAAATGTGTGGAGGAAAAAAGTAAACAGTTTCCTCCTTTCCCCCAAAAAACCCAAATTCTTGAAATGCACACACATTCTTCTCTCAAACGTAGAAAAGTCTCACTCTGGATGTGCTTACAAGAAGATCGTCGTCAAAAAACTTTGTCTCTATGATAACATTCCCGCTATAAGTAAGAAGAGAGGGCAAAAGAGTGAGTGTGTTAGGCAACAGATTTCACTTCCACAAAGTGGTTTGGGTCTGCTGGGCCTGGGGACACGCACCTACCTAGAACCTCGGCTCGGGGATACTGACAACTACGTCCAAATGGGGGGAGAAGTCTAATGTGACATTTAACTTTGTGATTAGATGTTTTTTCTCCCCAAGTTCAGAAAACAGAAGAAAGAGCATGTCTTAATCCTTGATATATATAAAACCCTTAGCAGAGTGCTCTGCACACAGAGGTGCTTATATATATGACTTTTTTTTACATGGAAAGCTGCAGGCCTTAGGGATGGTATCTTTCCCTACAACACCTACTCTGGTAGGCAGCTGTGGTTTGGCCTTTCCTGCATCTATTTTCATCACTTTGGGTAATAGACTATGCTCTTCTTCTGGGGACCCACTGCATCTCCAGTCCATGGGTCAGTCCAGTAGCCCCTCCTTCACCTGGCAAAGGGGTGGGCACAGGACATAATTTGGGCCAATCAGACTCTTCCCTTGGAGCAGGATCCTTCCTATGGCTGCTCCTGAAAGAGATCATGGATGGATTCCTGCAACCTGCATCTTTCAAGCTGCCTGGATCTCAGCACCATCCCCCACCCCCCCTTCAGCTCCGTCCCATCAGCTGGAGTCATGTCTACGGCTTGTAGCCAAAGAACCCCAAATGACACACCTGTATTGCACAGAGTGGAATTTCATTTTTCTTGGGGGGTATCTCAGTGTTTCCAAACCAAACTACCCTTGAACCAAGGTAAGGACGATAGAGTTACTGCTTTTGGGTTCCAGAAGGTAAAATATGACTTAAAGAGCCTGGATATGTCATCATAGACTTATCACACCTGGCCAAGGAGGAGTCAGTGAAGTTAATAAAATATAAAAAATTCCCTTCTACATAGTACCCTGAACCTTCCAGGGTAATTAATAGCCAGCAGATACATTTTTGTTGGCAATTAATTATCAAATACATAAGAAACTCAAGATTTAATTGGCTATTAGAATATAAAAATATCTACTATTGCAATTAAAAATCTATTAAAGACTTATAAAGCGTATAACCTCTATTTATATTCAGTGTCGCTTTCACCAAGGATCTGCTTAAAGGGACAATCCAATATTATACAAATATCTATGGGAATAACTCATTACTAGACACTATTACTAAAACCTCTGAAAGTCCAATACCTTTTCCCAAGAGAAAACGGTAGGTGGGCCAATACTGACAGTGTTTTTGGATAAAGGACAAACTAATTATTCTTTGAGCAGGAAGCATAACTATTAAAGTAGTAAGCTAGTCTCGGAAAAACTATAACCAAACACTATCCTCTAAAACAAAATTAGAACTTTGCCAGGTTCCATTAAAGGCCATTCAAAAAAAGTACAGAGTATCAGAAGTTTGGTAGTCAGGAAAGTGAGCAAATTAAGCCTAGGTTTAATATACAATGTATGCCAGTTTCCTTCCATATCGTCTTGTTTCATCCTCACTACACCTCTGTGAGATAGCATTATTAATTCTATGTGCAGAGAGGAGAAAAATAAGGCCAGAGAGGTAAACACTGTCCAAGATGGCACAGCAAGTCAGGGTTAATCAGGAATTTAGTCTAAAGGTCTAAAGTTTTTTTATTTTTTTCCATTTGATCACACTGTCTTTTTCATATGACAGAAGTCAGTAACCTGTAAACTTTGTCAAATACCCCTGGATATTCTCTACCCTTATTTTCAAGCCGGGTTGCCCGTTGAGCAGGACCGTAAGCCCCCCTGCCTGGAACGCCTGCTCCGAGACCCACTCCACAAGGCCTGCAGTCTGCTCACTCACGTTAGCACGCTGGCGGGCATCATCTGGGACTCGGGCGCCGCCTCTATCAGGGACTGCCAGGTGTTTGTGGAGTTCGGGATCACAAAGCCAAACTCGAAGAACCATTCTGAAGGAAGAAGGAAAAGCTGGTGAGTGGACACCCCAGAGAGTCTCAGGGCTCTGCCCCCAGCCCCCCCTTTAGAGTGAGCCTCTTCTTATCCCAAGAAACACAAATGAAGCCATCAGAAACCCCTCAGACTAGAGGCGTATGAAAGGTCACAGAGCCCCCTCGGGCTGTTCTCTGGACCACACCAGAGGCTTACTCCCTCTGCTCTAGGGTCTAAAGGATGAGGACCAGTGGGCGGATATAGTATAAACAATGCTTTCCTGGCAGTACGCTACGTGTATATGAGAAACAGAAGAACAGACTAGGCCTTTCATTTGCAATGGCAGCTGTGAGACCCGTAGGAGCACTGTTACGGTTCATGGTGCAAACTCAGTGCAGGGCGGCCTGGCGGCCAGGCCTGCGTGAGATTGAGAGCTCTGTACCAGGCCCTCGTCGGCAGCTTCCTCGTGCCTACGTTATAATTCGCCAGTGATAAAGCAGGCATCGACCCAGGCCCACCGGCGTCAGAAACGCTTTTGTTGGGCTCAAAGCCCCTCGTCATCGTCAGCTGTGCTTTTGCTGGGGCCCGCAGAATCGCAGGGAGTAGGGATCCCATCACAAACTGAGTTGCAAAATGAACATTACCAAAGCAGTGTTTTACGTTCACTGGGTCCTGCCTTTCCCCGTCGCCCTAAGTGTGGCTTCCAGGCACTAGGCTGCAGAATACCTTCTAGGCATTGCCCTTTGAAGTAAACTTTTTGTTCCAGGCGGAATTTTTCCATTTGCTCCGCTGAAGAGAAGTTCAATTCTCGAGACACTGCCTTGCACTTGAGGATTTTCTTGGGAACACGGGCTGGTAAAGAAAAAGAAATAATGAAGCCATTCTCAATGAAAATCACATAATATGATGCTTCAAGTTTCTGGGAGCTTCTTAGTGCTGATTTAGAGAACACATTAACTATGATAAACTTCAGGGAATGCCGTGGCAACACAATTAAAGGCAGAGGTCCCCAACTGGTCAAGTGCACCTGACTGAAAGATCTTTATTATTTTTTTAAGATTGATCTTATTTATTTATTTATTTATTTGAGGAAGAGCACAGAGAAAGAGGGTGAAACAGGCTCCCCGCTGAGCAGAGAGCCTGATGTGGGGATGCAGGGCTCAATCCCACGACCCTGAGATCATGACCTGAGCTGAAGGCAGACGCCTAACTGACTGAGCCACCCAGGCGCCCCCCTGAAAGATCTTTAAGAAACACCAGATAGGGATGCTTGGGTGGCTCAGTCAGTTAGGCGTCTGCCTTCGGCTCAGGTCATGATCCCAGGGTCCTGGGATGGAGTCCCACAACAGGCTCCTTGCTCCGCAGGAAGCCTGCTTCTCCGTTTGCCTCTGCCTGCTACTCCGCCTGCCTGTGCACGCTCTCTCTCTGACAAATAAATAAATAAAATCTTAAAACAACAACAACAAAACACCCACCAGATATAGTGTATCTACGGGCCTTCCCTAGCTGCTCTCATCAGGAAAAGTGCTGAATGGATACCTTCTCTACTCTGTTCTGTTGATTTTAACTCCTTAGTTTTTATTTCAGGGAGATAAAAATGGAAATTTTCTTTTAGAAAAAAAAGTTGAGAGCTTAGTTTATATCTTTAGGTATTTTTTTTTAAAGATTTTATTTATTTATTTGACACAGAGAGAGATCACAAGTAGGCAGAGAGGCAGGCAGAGAAAGGGAGGGAAGCAGGCTCTCTGCTGGGCAGAGAGCCCGATGCGGGGCTCGATCCCAGGACCCTGAGATCATGACCTGAGCCAAAGGCAGAGGTTTTAACCCACTGAGCCACCCAGGCGCCCCTTTAGGTATGTTTTAATGCTAAAATTTCAGCACAAAGTGAGTTTTGGGAAGTGAGAGGGAAAAAAAGGTAGGAAAGGAACTAGGAATCTCAACAACACATGCTGTGCCTGCAGGGGTTTGCCCATCAGGGTCTGCATTATTTTAGCTCCCTGAGGCTTAGGCCCTGCTCCAGAAATATCAGAGCCTGTGCAGGCAAAGGGTTGGGGGGTACCTTCATGCTCCACTCCAGGGACTGACAGGTCTTCCGTTCCTTGCCACAGTATCTTCCCTGTCTCAGCATCCCGGAGGTTCATCCAATTTCTGATCAAATATATTAAGGAAAACAATGCACTGAAAGCGACTCTAACTTTGCACTCTAGGTGTGTTCTAGCTCTTAGATTTGCTACCAATTCCTGTTTACTTTTTAGCAAGTCGGCTTATCTGCAAAGTACCATGAAAGCAAATAAGGAGCTGTAGGAGGGTCCGAAGGACATCTACAGGAAGATCGTAGCAGAGACCCAAAGGAGATTTTTTAAAAAGATTTTATTTCTTTATTTGACAGAGAGAGAGGGAGAGAGCACAAGCAGGGGAAGTGGCAGGCAGAGGGAGAGGTTGAGAAGCAGGCTCCCCACTAGGCAGGGAGCCCAACACTGGAATCTGTCCCACAGACCTGAGCCCAAGGCAGATGCTTAACGACTGAGCCCCCCAGGCGCCCCCCAGTGGAGATATTTTTATTTGCAACATGAGAACAAAAGACTATACATCTAGAAATTGCAAGAGAGAGAAAATGAATAGTGCAAAATTAAAAATTTTCCAACAGAATCATACCAGCCAAGATAGAAGACCTAAAGAAACAGATAAGAGAGGTATCCTAAGAAGTGACTCATGCAGAGCCCCCCCACAGTGAGGATCACAGCCCATAAATTTTATTCACAAGTCCAGAGATCTCAAGTACCTGTTTAATGGCCTGCTCTCAAATATCAGAAACTAGCCAAGGATCACCAGAAACCAAGGGAAGCATTTACTTATGAAAGACTAACCAAAACAAAGAGAAAAAAGAAACTGGAGGAAAAAGGAGACTACAGAGGAAGATACAAATTTTTTTTAAAAAAGATTTTATTTGAGGATGAGGTGGGAGAGCACAAGCAGGGGGAGTGGCCCAATCCCAGGACCCTGAGATCATGGTCTGAGTGAGAGGTAGATGCCTAACCGACTGAGCCACCCAGGTGTCCCAGAAGATATAAACTTTTTTAAGATTTTAAAAATTTGTTTCTTTGACAGAGAGAGATCACAAGTAGGCAGAGAAAGAGGGGGAAGCAGGTCCCCCACTGAGCAGAGAGCCCGATGCGGGGCTCGATCCCAGGACTCTGAGTTCATGACTTGAGCCGAAGGCAGAGGCTTTAACCCACTGAGCCACCCAGGCGCCCCCGAAAGATACAAACTTTTAAAAAGAAGTATTAAGAACTAACAGAACTGGGGCACCTGGGTGGCTCAGTTGTTAGACGTCTACCTTTGGCTCAGGCCCTGATTCTAGGGTCCTGGGATTGAGCCCCACAGGGAGCCTGCTTTTCCCTCTCCCACTCCCCTGCTTGGGTTCCTTCTCTCGCTGTTTCTCTCTCTGTCAAATAAAAAAATAAGATCTAAAACCAAACAAACAGCCAGAGATAATATAGCCCTTAAAGACTCTAAAAATTATATACAATTGAATTTTGTATATTTTAGGTGATTTTCTCTGGCTCAAGCTTACAAATTTTGAGGCTAGTCAACTGATAATCTCTTTTAATCAGAAAATGTCTTCTAACTTAAGTAGTTATATTTTCTAGTTTCTGTATTGTTCATCATACAATAAATGAATCACTAATAGCAATGAAAAAAAGAACATTCAGAGAACAAAAAGAATGCTAGAGAAATACACATTTTTTTTTTTTTTTGAGAAATACACATTTTGATAGCAGAACCAAACAACTCAATGCAAGGGTTGGAAGACAAAGTTGAGGAACTCTTTCAGAAAGAAAAATAAAAAGCCACAAGGATAGAAAACAGGAGAGTAAAGACATAAAAACTGGATGTCAGTCTAAGAGATCCAAAATCTAATAGGAGTTCAAGAAAGACAGAACCGAAAAACCAAGGAGAGGAAGTGATCAATGAACTAATTCAAGAAAATGTCCCAGACTAAAAGGATCTAGCAAGTGACCAAATCATATCATTGTGAACCTGCGAAATGTCAAGGTTACAGCAAAGCTTCCAGAGGGAAAACAAGTTGTCACATAAAGGTCAGAATCAGGATAGAAAAAAAAAAAAACCTCACAATGAATCACACTTTTCAACAGGGACTCTGGAGGATAGAAAAAAATGAAGCAGTCCCTTTAAAATTCTCAGGGAAATTCCTAAAACTAAAAACAGATTTACTCTCTCAAGAAACTAATGATTATATGCTTTCAAAATGACAGAGAAGACTAAGGAAGAAGACAATATTGAATCCAGGAAGCAAGGGATCTAAAGCAAGATATAGGTGAAGGAGACCTCAGGGTAAAAGCTCTTTAGAAGCCTGGAGGGTGGCAGGTCAAGGTCCAGACAAGAGCAGGTCAGAACGCTTAGGGAGAGGTTTTAAGAAGATGAAATTCATAGAATATCTGACGGGTTTAAATGGGAGAGATTTATACCGTTAGGGGATATTTGGGGGGTCATTAGTGAGAAGCACAAAAAAATCTAAGTAAATGAATTAAAAAACCAAGACAATAATTAACACCAGGGAAAAATCAAAGGTGGTATTGGAAGAAAAAAGTAGTTACGTTACACTACATGGCCTCACTGCAAACAGGGCTGACATTGTCAATAATAAAGTCACAAACTATGGATCCTGGGAGGATGGAGGAAGGAGAAGAGCATGTATGTGTGGTCAGGCAGAAAGTGCTGGGAAAGAACAAAACTCATTTTCCATAGTGGGAAGTCGATAAACAATGCCTAAGATGGAGACATTAAGGCACAGTCACGGTGTGCAATTCAGAAATATGAAGATGAATAGTAAATAAATCAGCTAGAAATTGAAAATGGTTTTCTCTGGGGAGTAGAAAATAGGAATGGGAGGATAGGGATTGCAGTTCACCATTCAAAACCAGGTAGAACTATGACTGAACAATGTACACACACAACTTTGATAAATATAAACACTAAATTTAAAAAGACAGTCCTGAGGGTTTTTTTTTTAAGCAATGGACAAATAATTAAAAAAAATTAATATTTCCATACATGGAGGCTAAGTCTGAGAAAGAAGGCTAATACTTACAAAGAGAAGGACCTTCAGATAAACAGTTGATATAGTTTATAGGTCTTTTTTTTTTTTCCCCTTTTTGCTGTCTAGCAACCAAACCCTCTTCCCCACAGCACCAGGTTGCCTCTGTGGGAGGCAGTGACCGCCAGGCATTATTGTATCCTTCCTTCCGGAGCCTGGTGCAGCTGGGGGCAAGCACGTGACCTAGGCTTGGACGCCTGGGTACCAGGACTTGAGGAAAAGTCAGCAGTTCTGTGGGATGGGGCAGCAGGTAGTGCTAACCCAAACCGTCCTGCTTTGTGACCACTGCTGCAGTCAGTTCTGAACCCCAGGGAGCCTTCAGCCTTTCCCACTGTTTGGGTCGCTTGCAGTGTTGAACCCAGAGCAACATGGCCGATTATCATCACTATGCATGAAGTGGTACAGTTAACCCTCTGGAGAGATTCTTTCTAGGTTCTGCTGCTACTAAAAGTCACAAAAGATAACCCAGGGTTGCCCTGGCTTCCTGTGCTCTCAACCTGAGGATGCACTGTAAGCCCCCCCACCTCACCCCCCACACCCCCCGTCCGCAAAGAACCTACCATTACTTTGAAGTTGGGTCAGTTGGGTCGGTTGTGCTTCTCTCCTCCCTTGTGTGTAATCCTAACAGCCTCCTTGTATGCTCATTATAACCCCAGATACTGCTGCTCTTATATACCTTTGTGTTTTTTTTCTTCTCTGCTTCATGTTTTGAAATTCCACTTTTTAAAAAACTAATTCAAAAGCAAGCAAAAGTATACATACTTGCTTAGATCACTTTTTTTAATCACCTTTTTTTTTTTTTTTTTTTAGGTAAGCTCTACGCTTACTTGAACTTGAACTCAAGGGGCTTGAACTCACTACCTCAAAATCAAGAGTTGCATGTTCTACCAACGGAGCCAGCCAGGCACCCCCAGATCATGTATTAAAATTCCAAATACTACAAATACACTTAGCTATTCTGGGTCTCCATATATGAAGACAAAGCTTCCCGAGCTGGAGAAATGAAGCAGTAGATACTACTGCTCCAACAAGTCCACTCTGAACTCAGATCTAAACAGAATTACTTTAGACATTTAAGCCCAAGGTTTTCAGAAGACACAACACTCATTTAACCCACTCTGTACATGCTTTTCATTCTTTCTCTACAGATAATCTCTTAGGTACCAATATAGCGACAATGGACCCAGATTTTTTTAAACAACAAAACTAAAATTACACTTAAAATTTCAGGCTCACATACAAATGGGGCATTCCAGCAAAACTACTGCAAGAAAATCCTGGGAAAAGGGGCTCCTTTCGTAAAGCAACAGCTAGATTGGAGCCACCAGTTTCCAAAAAAAGCATTACTGCTGCTGGCCCAGATCAGCAAAGAAAAGCCTGGCATCAGAGTTTTCTGTTCAATCTATTAGAGGATAGAAAGAAAGAAGTCTCCAAATGAGAGTGCTCTCCGATGATTAGTGAATAGTGAATTTAAGATTCCTCCATTTTATAGCAAGAGAGAGAAGGTGCTAAAATAAATGCTTATCTCCCTAACATAAGTGCCCCCTGTCTTTATAAATTATCAATTTAAAGACTTATCTTTTTGAGAAATAGACTTTTTTTGGGGGGGGGGGGATATACTTTAAAAAATACTTTGGTTAGTTCAACAATTAGGCATTTCCTGCCAATGTACCTTAATCTGGAAACCTATCAGTCTATATCGTGGGCTTCATTGTATAGTCCTAACAAAACCTGTACGATTTTTCCCTAAATAAATACCACAAAATTAGAGAAATAGAAACAGAGCTCCACCCAGTGATGTTGGGTTGGAGGCTACTGAGAGCCCCTCCAAGTTCTCTACATTAGGGGTGAAAAGGAACACTCTTAATTCATGGCAAAGATGCAGCCATTTGGGAGAAGCTTTATAAACCATAAAAATACAAATCCATGACAGCCTGATAGCAAAAAGAAATAAAAATTATTAAGGTAGGGTTTTTTTTTTTTTTAGGTTTTATTTATTTATTTGACAGAGAACGAGAGTGCGAGCACATGTACAAGGGGGAGGAGAGGGAAAAGCAGTCTTCCTCTTGAGCAGGGAGGCTGAGGCGGGGCTCGGCCCCAGACATGACCTGAGCCACAGGCAGATGCTTAACCAACTGAGCCACCCAGGTGCCCCTAAGGTAGGTCTCTTAAAATAATAACCACAAGAAAAGATGGTCCTCAAAAGAGGAAGCACATTTCACTAAAAATGTCGGAAACGAAAGGCAAGCCTGAATGGCTTCATCATCATCATCTGGTTGAAAACATTTTTTTTTTTGTTTTAGCAGCTTTTTGTTAATTACATTTTTCAGAGAAAAGGAGCCTGAGGTTTAAGACTCAAAGGTCAAGTCACTTTCAATCTTGAGAGAGGAGAGGATTAGGTACAAGCTTTAAGGGAGGGGGGCGGTTAGAGGACTATTTATAAATACCACCTTCTGGGTCAGCCAGGTCTTTTCTCATTCAAAAGCTCCCGGGTGATTTATACCCAGGGTGAACACAAAGGATCACTCCTTGACTATGAAAAGCCTCTGCTGGGAGAGCCGTCCCTGGCACCTTCGTATTTGGAACCAGGCAGACAAGAGCAGCACACTCTTGCATGGAAAAGGAAGAGCATGTTAAAAATAAGCTTCGGCCTGGAAACAATAAATTCCAGGGGGGAAAAAAAAAAGATCAACAGTTTGTAGAATGCAGAGCCTTAGGAAAGGTAAAAAAGGACGGAAACTAAGACATGCATCGAAGAATGAGAGTCACTTAGCTCCACACAGAAGGTTACATAAGTCCTCTTATGTTTTAAATAGCTGTGACCTGGTATGATTTTGGCCCAGTGCGGGGGCTGGGGACAGACCCGAGGTAGAGAGGGCCGGCAGGGAGGTGGTGGTGGAGCGGGGAGGGAAGGCTCGGGGACCGGAAGAAACCAGCCAGATGAATGGGGCAGGAGGTAAATTTCCTAGAGATGTGAATGCAGGCACTGGGATAAAAGAATTTACAATATTTAGTGACAACCATCTAGAAGCATTTTGGCATGAGTACAAATGTCCCTTCATTTTTATAATTAAACAGAAGTGACCCACTGTACATGGCAGGGACTTACCGGCCAGGTGAGAAAAAGAGACCAGAAGGAGGTTAGGGGAGAGGAAGAGACTGGAGTAGAGAGGGGGAATGGGGAAGGTAAAGAGAGGAAAGAGGAAAGAAACATAGAACACACAGAGGCAGAGAGAGAGAGCCACACGCAGGGATGGAGTGAAAGAAAAAAAAGATACCGAGAAAGAGACAAATAAAAATGCCCACATGTA